>JAAAKG020008376.1:0-21213 GCA_010014905.2 Druon quercuslanigerum
CATAAGAGTGATTGTATTTTCTGATTGAACCAACGTGACATGATAAGGCAGCATAAATTAATGATATATTATTATAAATTAGCGTTAAATTTAACTTGACTGTTTGCCTGCGGCTCACCTTCAGGATCGTCTTCGGCTCGCATTGAGCTCTGTTTACGGCTCGCCTTTGGCTGGCCTGTGACCCCGCTTTTGGTTCTCCTACGTCCCGCAGACAGCTCTGTCAAAAAAATTTCATTCACCTAAAAAACCCAGTTTTACTTGCGTGTCACGTAAACTAATGATTATTCAATTCCGATACTTTTCTCTAATACTTCTGAGGGTGGCTATGTGACATTTATAATTTTAAGAATTTTAAAATGCAATTTTGAAGACTTAATAATTAATAATTAAAAGCTTTTAAATCAAAATTTTTTATATAAAAATCGTAATAAGTTGATCAGCTGTAAATATAAATTAGGCAAATTAGGAAATTGTTTTTAAAATTAAACTGTAGTAAGAGGGTTAAAAACTGAACATTAATTGATTTATAATTGAACGCTGTTATTAAATTTTGAATAATATTTAAATATTGTTTTAAATATATTCTTATTTTAACACATGGCTTTCAAAATTTTTCAATTAAAAGCGAAGACAAAGTTTTTATCAATCAGCAATATTTGACTATTTTTGCAAAAATTATCAATTATAAATGAAGTATTCAAAATGAAACAATTTGTATTTGAATTATTTGAAATAGAAATCCTTTAGTCTTTAAAATTTTAGCGTGCTAAATTGAAACTTTGAAAGTTAAAATTTTAATAGTTTCATTTTTGTAATTCTCAAGTTAAAGTGTCGAATTTTGTTGCATGAATAGCAATGAAACAATTATTAATTTTAAATCACTTTTCCGTTTAGAAATTCTAATTTGAAGAAAACGGAAATAAATTTTTGTATTTAATTTTTTTTTTATTGGAAGAGGAACTCCAATCTTTTTTACATTTCTATTATTGTTGAAGGGAAAAACTTTTTATTTTAATTATTTTTTTTATTAGAATAGGGTATTTTTTAATACTCTTATTGAGTTTAATGGAAGTAAATTTAGATTTTCAATTTTTTTGAATTGGAAAAGGCCCATTCTTTTGACTTGTACTGAGTTGAAAAGGATGAAATTTTTGTGATTTATTTTCTGAATTACAAAAGACGATTTTTTCTTTTTAACATTTTTATTTAGACTAAGAGAAGTATTTTTAATTTACAATTATTTTTTTAATTTAAAGATAAAATTTTGTTGTTTAAAACATTATTCTGAGGTTAAGAGAAAGGGAGTTTTCATTTTTAAATTCTTCTATATTGGATAAGGAGAATTTGTTTATTTTATATTTTTTTATAGAGTAAAAAAAAGAAATGAAAGCAATGAAATCTTCGTTGTTTTTTTCTGAATAGCAAGAGATAATTTTTTTACATTTTCATTGAGTCCAAGAGTAGAATTTTTCATTTTTTTCTGAATTTGAAGAGGCCATTTTTTTATTTTTAACTTTTATTTAAGCTTGGAAGGGAGGAAAGCATTTCTATTGAGTTCAAGGGGGCATTTTTATTAAAATCTTCTTCAGAATAGCAAGAGGGTTTTTTTTATTTTTAAGACTGTTATTGAGTTAAAAGGGAGTATATTTTGGTTATTTTTATTTTAAATCAAGCATTTTATATTTTAACTTATTTATCATTAAGTTCATTTATCAAAGATAAAAAATAAAAATTTTGCAATTGAATGGCATCTGATTAAAAAATTATTTCAGTAGATAGAGCTTTAACGACTTCAACCTAAGTTAAAAAAATTCAGATTTCTGAGTTGCATTTTTTTATTGCAATGACCATACAAATTTATTTAAACCGAAAAAATTTAGAAAATGACCCGAAAATGTTTGCCTCTATTCAATCAGCCACTCTCTTCCTAAGAATACATAATATATCAATCAGGTTATTTTACATTTATTTCTTCTTTAGTCTCCCTTCTTAGATATTCTTGTTTGATGCACAGGTCGAAATAAAAAGCAATTTTAATTTTTTAAGAAAACTTTGCAGGTCATGTTAAAATTAATTAAAAAACGTAATTAGCGAAGGAAAAAGGAGGTCAAAAGAGTAATAGACTTTTTATCGAAGCCTTTTATGTAAATAACCTTTTAGAAACTCGATGAAGAGATTCTGATACGGAGACCATGATAAAAGTAGTTAAAGAGTACCTTTTCAAAGGGCGATGGACTCTCTTTTAAAGAGATAACTGTTAATTCATTTAAACTTTTATCGGAGATATTTAATTTATGTGAAAGAAACTTGCTGTGAATATTCATGTTGTTTTAATTAAAATAACTAAGTACACTGAAACTTGGATTTAAGAAGCCCCGATTTACGATATTCCGAGAATTGATGTCCTCAGCAGTATCGGGTTGAGGAGATCCACGGTACCCAGAAAGTGGCAGTGATCAGTCATGCGTGACTGATCGGGCGTTAGTTTTTTTCAGTGCAGTGTTGAAGGACACTGCAAGGCATACTCGAAACTAGTCTTGAATCTAAACTCCACTATAGAAAAAATCTAAAAGTCAACAAATTACGAGTTTTGTTTGCGCTTAAAAAATGTAAATACTGACAGAGTAATAGAGATCAGTTAGACTGATGTTACCAGGAAATATTAAATCCCATAAATATCAGAGATTCGATTCGATTGTTAATCAGAGTATCGCTGATACTCATAAATTGGTGATATCGTATGTAAACATACCGCACAATAAATATCGGCCTTAAATTTTCAATAGCGCGTATCTTGCTTGCTTAATAAATATATACGATCGTAATTTTGTGTTCACAGAATGGCTTTTAGTACGATTATAAAATAAAAATCCTAAATTAGGGACGAAAATTAATTTAAAGGACCTTTAGAAATTTAAAAATTGTACACATATTTTCAAAAATTGTTATTTGACCAAAGATTTTAGTAGGTGTATTATTTTTTCTGTTACTGGTATGGCACGAGAATTTAACACTTACTCCTCTAAAAAGCTCTTTTCCTAATTCAGTTAAATGTGTATTTTTTTAATTAATGCGTGTTGAATTAGAAATTTCTTCAGAATGAATTTGAAAATCATTCTATTATTATGTTATGAAGAAAAAATTGGCATGGTTTCTAAAGCTTGAAAATCTAGTTAAACAAGTTAAAATATCGATATTTCCAACTGCATAAAATAATAATTAATGATTTACATTTAAAAAGAAATAACTTTTTTGACATTTTCAAAAAATTATATTTAAAAGAAAATCCTCCAGTCTTTTGGACCGATAGGATAATATTTATGAACTTTCAAATAATTATGTTTAATATTATTTAAAAAAATTAATTTGTATCAAATGACTTTTAAACTAAGAAAATAAGGTTCAGAGTCTGTATATATATGTGTGTGTTTGGTGTGTATGTATTTTCAGTAACAAGTATATTTGAGTTTACCCTACATGTACCCCCAGTTGACTTCCCTTACCCCTCCTGCAATTTTATTTTTATTGTGAATTGAAACAGCTTTACATGTTTAATTGAATTTTAATTTTGCATGCATACGTATTTTTAATTAATGCCCCCCTCCCTCGGTTCACAATGCAATCTGCATCCACCTTGCGCTCCCCCGGGGTTTTAGGTACTTTCAGAAAAAACACAAAATATGGCAATTATTGAAAGATTTTAAATTCTAAAATTCAAATATTAGTTTGCACCTCTCCTCCTCACCATGAAAATATTCGAATTAACGAATTAGTTTGCTCAGAAATGTGATAGACTTATAATCAGAAAAAAATGTAATTAAGACATAGTTGTTTAAAAACAACCTTTTATTAAAATTTATTAAAAAGATAAAAATAATTTCATTTTAAAAGGGGTATTCCAATTATAACATAGTATATTTTATTAATAATAATCATAATGAGATCTCAAAAATTTTTAGGGGTATGTATTAAAATCTCTGTTTAATATAAATCACGCTTTTATTTGAGACATTATTTTTTTTATTATTAGTATCATATTATTAATATTTTTTATGCAGGTAGTCTCATACGCCCGTGGACAGCCCATGTCCCTTTCCAATTCCGTAGGTACGTTTAAACTCGACCATTTTCCAAACGTACATAAAGGTACGGACGTACCAAAACATTAGACATGTCTTATAATTATTGCGAGCCCATTTTAGAGAAATATTTTTATTTATTTTTAGTATAACTCATTAAAAGCTTGTTTGTGAAAATTGTTTAGGTATGTATTTTTTGTTTGTCCTGATGTACAAATTTAACGCTCTCACGACATACATACATACAACATACATACATACATACGACATACATACATTGGGGGTCGCCCAAAAAATACGTGAAACTCTATTGGAAATTGTATGACCCCATTTGAAACTCTAGTTTTTCGTTGCCTCCCCTCTGCCCTCAGGTGTCACGTAAATCTTTTTTACAAAAGGTAATTTATTTTATAAAAGGTAATTTATTTAATAAACGAAAAATATTATTAAACATCAAAATAATTTTTGAGATTTCAAAGTAATATAATTTTTCCTTTTATAAATACATTACCGGTAATAAATGTGAGGCTACTTGTATTTTGCTATCTCCAGAACTAGAAAGTGCAAAATGAAGCTGTTGTGTCAATAATTTAAAAATATATTGCAAAAAAAGTTCAAAGTATAATTTTTGGTAAAATTATGAGGGTAAAAATTGTTGCAGGTCATGGTTGAAATGTAATTTAATATTAGGAAAATTGAATATAAAGAAGAGTATTTTGAAAAAAAGGTCGAATTGTATTCAAATTTTTCTATTGTTTATTTTGCTAATGTAATTAAATAATTTTATGAACAATTGTATTTGCTGCAAACTTTAACCACTGATTGAAAATATTAATTGACTAATAATAATAGTAATATTAATATTTAAAAATTAACAATTAATTTATCTATTTATTTCCGCTCTGTACAAAAGATATACTTATATATAAATTTTTAATAATCAGGGTCCGAAAAATGATCGGGAAAAAACGGGAATTGATTTAAAAACCCGGTAATTTACTGCTGATCATTGTAAAATTCAAATTCTCAATGTTTTAGTCATTTTTGTCAATTTAGAAAAGTAATTTTTACTTTATCTACATTTGCAGAGTATATGAGTGAGAATAATTATCGTTTTTATTTTAGGACAGGAAGTTACGGTAAAGAAATAAAATTTTCCTTGGGACAAGGAATTTTTCACAGGGAACGGGAATTTTTTTAAAGAATGAACACAGAGATTTAGAAGAAAGGAGTTTGAAAAATCCCTGTTTCGAGTCAAAATTCGTCACAATTTAAAAGTTGCTTCTTCCGAAATTTAAAACAAGAGAGTGCTTTAAGTAGTTCTTAGAGTAGAAGTAGTATTTCAAAAAGAAAATATTTTTAAATTATAATATAATTGTTTTTACATTTTTCGTTTTGAATGAACCCTTTTCATGAAAATGCAACCACTTGTGCTTGAAATCTAAACTCTTCTGTTAAAAATTAATTTTTTTTGAAGATTCATCACATTAATTAAAAATTTATATCTTTTTAAAAATATAAGTAATTATTTTAAAATCAAGTATTCAAGTAAACATTTGGAATAGTTAAATTTTCATGTGGACAATTGACCTTCTTTAGTTCAAAGTTCAAAAATTTGGATGTTTGACCTTTTTAAATTGTATTTCAGTTAAATATTTATCATTTTAGATTAATATAATCTTTTAGTTTAGAAATAAATGTACTTGGTTGAAAAATAAATTCGCCTGTAGAAAATTGTTATTTTTTAAATTGAAGATTCATACTTTTTATTAAAAATTCTTTTCTTTGGTTGAAAAATGAGATATTTGCTGTTATAGTCTGACGTACGGCCTGGAGCTACACATTCTCATCCTATTCTAGCCTACTCGGCTACAAGTTCTTATCATTTAAATTGTCAGTTTGACACATTTTTCTCATAGAAATCACTTTTAATAGGGTATTTGACGTTTTTGCACGAATTTTGACTTGGAACAGTGTGTTTTAAACTTTTTTCTTCTAAATCCCAGTTTTTATTCTTAAAAAAAATTTCCGTTCCATGTCGAAAATGCCTTGTCCCAAGAAAAATGTTATTTCTTTACCATCTCCCTTTCATAATATAAAAATGATAATGATTTTCACTCTTATGCCCTGCAACAGTAGTAAAGTTAAATTTAATTTAAATCCCAGTAATTTTCCTTTTTTTCTCGGTCTTTCCGAGGTTCCCGCTCAAGTTGCCATCCTGATTATAAATAAACTATGTATAAATATATATTTTTTAGAGAGCAACAAATTCTAGATGAATTAATAAAAAAGTATATTACACGGCTAATTATTATTGTTTAAAAATTATTAATTAGTAAAGTAATATTATTAAGCAAGATTTGAAATTTGCAGCAATTACAATAGTAAAATTGACAATAGAAAATAATAATACAATTATAACGTTTTAAAAAAAAAACACATCTTTATATTTAATTTTCTCAATAATAAATTAAATTATTTCATGTTTGTTGATTATTAGTTACAGCTGCTCTTATTGTTACTGAAATTTTTCTACTTCCTTTTGTATGCATAAAAATTATCAAGTTTTTAATGATTTTACTATTTTTTCTATACATAACAATGCAAAGATAGGCTTACCATCTATTGGATTTATTTGAACTGCGATACCCCTCCGGATGCTAAGAGAACAGAAAGAGTGGGGGCGATGCATAGGGCTGGTTCTGGTCTTATGAAAAAATTGTAGGATGGTGGGTCTGTCGCACCCGGGTAAGTGCAAAAAAATTTTGAGAAACTTTGACGTAGAAAACCTCTAGCCCCCCCCCCCCTAACGGCATTACCTATTTTTTGAAATGCCCCTTATCACCATCGTAATGATTATAATTATCGTAATCTCAAAGCGAATCCCCCAAGTTATTGATGAGTGCTATAGCTGTGGTAAGCTCGTTCCAAACGCTCATGATGCAAGGCACGATCTGTGAAAGAGAGTCTGAACCAACGGTGGATGTCCTTTCTTCTTTGCAGCTCCGAAGGGCAAGTGAGAGGCATCGAGTGCCAAGTATTTAAGGATAACGCAGCGTATACCCCTTGGAATACAAAATCGTCCATGCGATGGTGGAGTCGTAGAACCTTCTTAACACGTTCCTTTGGAAGGTCCTCGCAGCCCAATCGTCCAATCCTTCCTTGTCTTATCTCTCCTTTTACAAATGATCTTCGAATTCAAGAACGAAGATCTAACTTCCGAAACGTCAACTTTTCCGCTAAACGATAGCAGAAAATCTATATAGTTTATAGTTCAATTTCCATTAGCCTATAGACTTCTTATTGACTCGTCTTTAGAGATCAGATACGGACTTGATTTGTTTTTTTCTAAGGGGCGTTCCTCGCGATGGATTACCTTCTAGAAATAAAATGCTCGGGTAAAAAAGGCGCCCAAAGTACCTTTGTATTTAAGTAAGATATATGCCCTCGTTCTTTCAAAGACTTCGCCTCGAGTTTTAAAGCCTCGATGCGAAGTTGCACTAACCAAAGGTGTCAAGTTTGGCTCGCCGCTTTAATGAGCCCATCGCAGCGAGTCGTTATCGATAATTGTAATTTATTATTTTATAAGGCGTACCCTCACTGTAAAATGTAAATACACGTGCGAGGAAAGGGGTACTTTTTCTGGTGTAACTTTATATCTTTACTCATCTCTGAGAGCACTGTCGATTTGCTCCTTCTCTTCAGCGGCTCCCAATATGCACAATATTAGTAAGATAAATGCAAAGAAGGATACAATTGAAAATCAAATTTAAATTTTCGGAAATTGTTAAAAATATACAAAGGCAGGTCTGTTTGACCCTTTTGAGTCTTTATTTTGTTTAAATATTGTAATTTTAATAATTTTAAATGTAACTGAGGCTAGGACCTTAGAGTCATAAATAAAATAGAATTAATCAAATTGCATTATTTAAACAAAATAAAACATCAAATGGCACAGACTTTATGACTTTAAACCATTCTCCAAAATTTCAGTGCAATATATTTGTTTTTCTAATTTTAAAGCCACGTTATATAATAAAATTTAATAATTAGTCACGTGACAGAATGGTCACATGCCTTTAAGGATGCAAGACTAGTAAAAACAATTGCAATGAATCAAATATTATCAGTGATAATAATTATACAACTATCAATTTCGTGATAAGAAAGATTTTTATCATTTTAAAAAGTATTAAAAGTAGTTGGCATTTTATTACAATACTTAAACAAATTAATTACATTTTTATAGTTACTTTTTAAATTATTTTTTTAAATTTCGTATTTTATTCTACAGTATTTCCCTTCAGTCACAATAATTTATCAGCTTTATTTTCCAAAAAATCAAAAAAAAATCTAATCCTCCTTAATTAGCTACTTTTATGACTATTCCAAATTTTTGAGTAAATGGTATGCATTCTGCTGAAAAATATTTTTTTAAATACAAAAGTGAAAATTACGTGCATAGCTAATTATAATATCGTTCTCTTAAAATTACGTACCCCAAGGTATTTTAAGATGCTGATTACGATTATAATATAGAAAATATTTGCAAATGAAATTTCCAATGTAAGTTTGAAAAAAATAGTTATCAGATTGCCTAAAATAACTATTATTGTTTTTAAATCTTAAGTAAAAAAAAAGAATAATAAAAAAATTTAATTTATTCATAATTTTTTTTATAAAGTTTTTTGTTGTTATGTTAATTTTAGTGCCACCATTCTGAATAATAAAAAACATTGTTATTTTTCAGAAAAAAACACAAATTTCCAATGTAAGTTTATTAAAAATAGTTATGAAATTGGCAAAAATAACTATTATTGGTTGCAAATCATAAATGAAAAATAGAATAAGAAAAAAATTAAATTTATTCATAATTTTGGTTTATAAATTTTTTTGTTATGTTAATTCAGTGCAACCATTCTAAATAATAAAAAATATTGTTATTTTTCATAAAAAACACAAATATAATCAATTAATGAATGAATTAATTAATCAAAGAATTATTTTGTTAATTAATTAGTCATGATATGGAGTGTACAGGGCTGCGAGTTATTGTTTACTTTCATTTCTTTTCCAAAAAGTTATTAGGCAAAAAAATTTCAAAGCTGGAAAAGGGATATGGAAAGTTAAAGAATTACCATTTTAAGTAAAAAAGTTTTAAAAATATTTATAATATAATAATCAAACAAAGTTTATTGAAAATATTATAACTCTAATGTTAATTACAGCCATTTTTAATTTTCCTATTTCAGAAAATTTCAGAAAAATATACATTTTTTGATACAAAATTAATAATTATATAATTATAATTCCGTGAGAAACCCGGAACGTAAAAAATTCTGTTATTCAAAAAATTTACAATTTTTTGTATTTTTTAACAAAAATAAAAGTGTTATTTGGTCTTCTCTAACTGATATTTCTCTTTTGGACTAAAGAAAGTAGGTTTGCCAAAGGCTTCAAACCATTTACTCTAAAATTGGGAGAAGTCATTTGAGTAAACATTACCTCAATCTTAAAATTAATAAACATATAAAATGATTGTACATTTTGCTCATGTTTATTTTATCATTCGTGCCATGATGACTAATAGGCATATTTTTATAAATCTGAAAATCAATTCTAATTAATTTTAATGTTTTCTAAAAATTCTAGTATTCATTTCTACTATTTAAATGTTGTGTTTTGTTCATTAATTGGAGAATAAAGCCATAACAGTATTCTAGTTGAACAAAAATATTGTAAATTAACAAAAAAACCAATTATAAAATTTATAAGGAAAATTAAAAATTGTTTAATAGAATTTTAAATTTTATGAATTTCAAGATCAAATGTACAATTGTAAAATATACCAAGCCTACATCTTTGATTGTTTAATTTAATCTATCATTTTTATTAAGAAATTTCTCCTTATGTCGTTTAATTTAAAATATGATCTGACGATAATTAAGATAACAATGTCTTCATATTTTATTTCCCAAAATTAAAATACTCGGAAACGAATAATGTTTGTCAACATGAATATTAGAATAAAAATAAACTAAATCTTAAATTACAAGAACGTATGAAAAAGAATTTTTATCAAGATTGTTATCCAGTAGATGAATTTATTTTATTAAACATTGTATTTATTGGAATCAAAACAGCCTCAAGAGATGTTTTTAATTAGCTGCAATCATTAAAGTCCATTACTCCATTTTTGAAGCTAGTTATATTTGCATTCATATTAAGGCGAATCTTTCTAGAGAAAGGTAACCAATTCAACGGAAATAAAAAAACGAATTTGAGCACATGAAATGAAATAATTAATTACATTGAATTGTATTTTATGCTCTGTTTTTATCAACAGATGCCGTTAAATTAGAATTTTATTCATTCAAAGAGATACAACTTGAAAATATGAATGCAAATTAATCGTAAGATAAATGAATCTATTCTAAATTGTTTCGAATCTAGCCAGCGAGAGTTCTATGAGAAAGTTGTTGTAGTTTAAATTTAAAGCCGCAAACTGGTAAATTTGATGCAGTGAGAAGAAGTTGTAAAGTTTCATTTGAAGCTTCGAAATTTCGTTGTAACTTTAAGAGATTATTAGATAAATCTTTGAAGTCTATTGGGTGTAATAATTTTGTTTTAACAAACATCTGTACAAATATTGGATTATTATATATATAATAATTATTTATCAATTTTTGAATATTCTAATAGCGAATCTATAATATTGAAATTATTTAGATGTAAATAAGAGTGATCGTAATATATTCTAAAATGAGAAGGTAATATCTAGAAAAAGTTTCCAGGCTTCGTGTGAAACTTTTCAATTCAAAACGTCTGTAGATAGATTGTAAATTGAGTCCGAGTGTTGATCGAAGTGTAGATAGTTAGATGATAATGAAATGGAATTAGTGAGTGGATCAAAGTGAGTGAGAAGGACACTTTGCGAAAACGCAAGTATTTTAAAAATGACAATACTCGAAACTAACAATAAATTTTGTTTCATTGTCGTACACGAAGAGGAACAGAATTTAAGAATAAATATTTTTAGTTGTTACTGGAGCAAACGTGTTGTCGTTTGATTATTTTGATAGGTCATTAGTTATACAGAAAAGTATTGAAAGATAAATGTTCCGCCCACTGAAATTGTAAAAATTTGCATATTTCAATCTTACAAAGTCAAACGGCAACAATAGTATTAACTTTTTTTATTTCTAATGATTGATCTAGAATTTTATTTGGGTGATTCTCTATATTAAGGTCACTTTTAGTCGAAATAATTTTTTTGCAAAAGTATTTTGAAATATATGTTTTTTTATATAAATTATCTGATGGTGCCAGAGTAAGAAATTTTCAAAGTATTTCAGCTGGAAAATAATTTTTTTCGGAATCTTTTAATTCTTTCAAATCACAAAATTTGTTTTTTTAGACATAAAGCTTGCATGATTTTCGATTTTAAATTTAAAAAGTTAAAAACTCTTCAATTTTAAATATTTGCTATTTAAAGTTCTACAGTATGAAGGCTAACACTTGAATATTCTTAAATTTTAAAATCATATGATTGAAAATTGTTCAGTTGTTAACATTTTTTAATTTAAATTCTTTAATTTGAATATTTTACAGTTTAAAATTCTTTCATTTTCAGAATTTTCAATTGTACAGTAATTAATTTGCAATGTTTATAGTTTAAAATTATGTAATTTTCAACGTATTTTTTTTACATTAAGTTTAATTTTAAACACTCACAATAGAAAACTATTCAATTTCGAATATTTTCAATTGAAGACTCCTCGATATTTAATTAATATGATAAAAGATTATGCATTTTTGAATATGAAATTGAAAATATTGAATTAAGAAGATTTAAAGTTGAAATGTATTAAATTTTAAAGACGTATAAATAAAAATTCTCAAATTTTTTATAAAGCTTACAATTCCAAATTATCCAAATTAAAGATATCTTTAATGTTAATCATCAAAATTACAGAATTTTAAATTGTACAACATCAAACTTGCAAAATTTTTTATTGTTAATTTTCAAAATTAAAAAACTTGTAATTCTAAAGATTGACCATTCAAAAGTTTATTTAGTTTTTAACATTTATATTTTAAAATATGTCATTTTTAACCTTTTATTTAAATTGTTCAAGTTTCATGATTTACAATTTAAAATTCTTCAATTATAATTTTGTTCAATTAAAAATTCTTTAATTTTCAAGATTTACAATTAAATATTCGTAATTATATTAGTTTATTATGTTAATAGTTTAAAATAATGTAATTGTTAACGTATTAATGGAATTTCTACTTTAATTTTGAAGACTTAGAATGAACAATCCTTCAATTTTAAATATTTTTAAATTGAGGACTCCTTAATATTCAATGTGTATAGCAAAACAAAATCTTGAATTTCATTTTTTACAGTTACATTTTAAAGATTTAAAATTGAAAAATATTAGATTGTGAAGTTTAAAAATGAAAAAATATTAATTTTTGAAGATTTCAAATAGACTATTATTCAATTTTAAAGATTTATAAATTAAAATTCCTAAATATTAGGAATTTCCCATTTGAAATCTTCTAAATGGAGGAAATTTCACATTTAAATCTTCAAAATTGAAGAATTTTTTATCCTAAAACTTTGAAATTACATAAATTTTAATTGTATGTTTTGAAAATTAAAAAGTATTCCATCTTTAAATTTGAAGGATTTACAACTTAAAGTTCAAAATTTCTGAAGAGGTATAAGTGAAAATTTTTGAATTTTAAAAGTATACGTAGAATTGAAAATTATGAAATTTTGAAGATTGATTTTTACGTTCATTTTAACGTAGATTCATATCATGTAATGTTTAAACTATTGTCTTGTATTCCCAGTGAACTTTTGAATTTAAAATTTTCCTTTCTTTAAGTGCGATAAACTGACAATTAATATGAAAAACAATATTTTCTGCAGAGATATATTGAAAAAATAACTGGAGAACAAGGAAAAGTAAATTTTTCACGTACTTAACGTTTCTTTAATATATTTTTTGGGTAAAAATAATAAATATCTCTTTTACGCCTTTGGTAAATGTTATAAAAAAAGAAGAAATTTACTAATTTTTAAAACAATTCATTAAATATTTGCAAAAATATTACACGTGGGAACAATAGTGAACTTTATATGGGGAAATACCCATTTATTAATTTTATCAAGAGTCTTAACATATCACATTTTCTAATCTGAATTAAATTAATTGTTACCAAATTTCGAAACCTCTTATTTCTTTCCTATACGACAAAGGGTTTTCCTATTTTCGGAAAAACTTCAGTCAAGCTTTTGGGACATTAAAAATGAAAATACTTGCGCATCAAGGAAAGGGCACCCATGAACAAACGATGGGAAAGAAGAGGATCGTTTTCAAAATTCCAATCTCTTTTTCTCTCTCTAGCATTTGTCATTCTTGAAACATTTTAAATGGTGAAAGTTAGAAATAAGAGCTGATATTCGCCCTCAATACGAAATCAATATATTAGGTTTATAAATTAATTCGGTGCTTTTTACTTTGATGTCTTTTAACTCTCGGCCAAACTTAATTTGTTTTTTTCGGTGGGATTAGCCGAATTATGATAGTCTGACAGAGAGACACAATGTGACATTGTGGAAATGGGGATGAGACGATCAAAAGTTCGTCAAAAATTTATTATATTATTTTGGAATTTGAGATACTGCATTTTTTTACATTACAATTCAAAAGTCCCCAAGATGAAATCTCTGGACCTGCTTTTTCACGTTTTATGTAACATTGCACCTTCTTCTAAGGCTCACTAAATAATTTCTGTTGCCTCAACTGTTTTTTTAAATTGTTATACAAAAAGAAATTTTTTTAAAATGGTTCTTGGCGTACATCATTGTATTCATTAAGTCCGCAGGACTGTCACCTATTATACTGTGTTTAAAAATTTTCAAACACAATATAATAGATGGCCGAAGTGATTTGGTTCGCATTTTAAAGAGCAGGAGTTACAAGACATCAATATAAAGGCATCGAATTAATTTTTAAACCTAATATTAATGTTTTTTCTAACAAATTTCACAGCGAATATTTATTGTTAAAAAAATCAGTGGTGTATTAAATATTTTGTCTAGTTCTTCTAATATGTCTTCATACTTGCTTCTCTTTTACATTCCTAAAACGGACACTAAAAAAATCGGTGTAATGTCGAACTTGAATTTTAGAAAATCGCGTGGTTCGCGAATATCCACTCGTTTTATGGATGTTGTTTTAACGTAGCTGGTTTAAAAACTAAGTTTTTAACAACAGTCGATTTTTTACAGCAAAGTCTCAATAACTCGTAAGTGTCACTGTAAATAATCGCAGGATCGATGCAAAATCGATCGTGATAAGTGCAAGAATGTTTTGAAAAAGCACTGGAAAGATATTATAGAAAAAGTAGGTTTTGCTCAGATTTATTGTGTGTACCATTTGCGTTTCATTGATGCGTTCTTATCAAAAATTTTGTTATGAAGATGTATTCCAAATATGCATTTTTGAATTACAAACGCAACATTCAAACACGTGTCATTCTTTCAAAAAGTGATCGTTGGACTTGAGACTTGCAGAGAATTACAGAATAAAATATGGTATTATAAATGACACAAATATAGTAATAAAGATGTAAATAGTTCTCTCTTTTCTTTTAAATGATGTTTTCACATCGAGTTGAAAAAAACAATTTCCTGTCATCGTCAGAATTACCTAGGCTTATGAGATACTAGTCTTAAAGTCTAAAGTCCAATGATCATAAAAATATTTATGATTAGTAGACCTGATTATAAATCTTTAGGTATGAAAAATTGGGTTTATCAGATATCGAGAAAGAACACGACGCAGAACGAAATTTATGTCGGAAGAATTTCAAGTCTTTCACTTTATTACTGTACTGCCAAATTTTTCGAAGCAACGCTGACTTTATGTGTGTGTAAGATTAAATAATTTAGAGCCTAAAACTCGAATTTAGAATGCGTTCGACGAATTTTTTGTTCAATTCTTGGTAATGCCTGTGTAATGCCTTGGTAATGTCAGTAATAAAATACATTATTTTAGAATTTGATGCTTCAAGAAAAAAGTTCAAGAAAAAATAATTTAAAAAGTTTCTTGTATATTGGAAACGATATCATTGTTTTCATTTTTAGTGAAGCAAAATTTTTTTATATACATTAATTTTCAACTATCAGATGATTCGTCGAACGTTGTCTTAAACCTAGGCGCATTTCCATATTTCGTGCACTGCAAATAAAGGTCTACTGGTTCACTAAATTTCCGTGAAATTTGCACTATATTGAAATTATTATAAGTGATATAATCCTCTTTCAATTTTTCATTTTTGGGTCACATTTTAGGCTGATCTCGTATTTGAAGAATTGAAACATTTCGAAAGAACTTAGGACAACTCATTAAATCTATTGGTGTATTGAGTGACGGTCGAAGAAAAAATTATCTCAATTAAAGTAATTGTTCCGTAAATAAGCTGAAAATCAAGAAAAATCAAGGAATTTTTATAGTTATGGAAAGTCAGGGAAAACTCAGGCAATTTCTCCGAGACGTATTTCAAATAACTCTTTAGGAAATAAATAAATAATAAAACGATCTATTTTTAAATCTTCAATTTGCAGCTTTATTATTCCGCGTATAGAAGATTCTATGTGTATAAAAGATTACGATTTTTTTCTTTAAATATAACTTTTAGTCTGAAAATGTAACCTTTCCTTTTTTGTTTTAAATCCGATCTTTTGAGTTGAAAATTTTTCTTTCGGATTGAAAAATTTACCATTTAGCTGAAAATTTCACTATTTATTAAAAAAAATTTTTTTATTACAATTTTGGTTATAAAATTGATTCATTGAAAATTAATATTTTTTGTTGACAATTCATATTTTTGTGTTGCAAATTTGTCTTTTTTGTTTTAAAAATTCATTTATTTTAGTACAATTTTAATATTTTATTGATGAAAATGTAATTGATTTTTATATTTAATTAAATCATTTTAGATATAAATGTCTACTCTCATATTTTTTTGTGAAAATTAATTTGTTCTAAAACCCTCTTTTTACTGAAAATTGTAATATTTCAGATGAAGAATCATTATTTTATTTTAGAATTCATTTATTTCGTTAAATATTTTATAGTTTTATTGCCAAATTTCTTCTCTCTTTAGTTTAGAAATAATTTTTCAACTAAAAATGAACATTCTTATTTTTGTTTAAAAATTGATATTTTTGGTTGAAAATTACTCTTTTTGGTTGAAAATTACTCTTTTTTGGTTGGACAACTTATCATGTTAGAAATCTATTTTTATTTATCTATTTATCTATTTTTAGAAGTTTATTTGTTTTAAATTTATGTATTTTTTTATAAATTTGTCTTTTTGGTTTTAAAATTCATCCTTTTCGGCAAAAACTTAACCTTTTTTTATTCAAATATTAACTATTACATTTTTTTAAGGTTCCATTTTTTGTTGAAAATTCAAATATTCGTGTTTCGAAGTCAACTGTTTTCTAAAAAATTCGACATTTTGCCTTTAAAATTAAACTATTTGATAGAAAACCTAATTATTTATTTGAAAATTTAACTATTTTTCGGAAAATGTTCCTATTTTATTAAAAATTCGTTGTTTTTTTTTGGCTGAGATATCAACTATTACATATTTTTCGTTAAAAATGTATGATTTTGTTAAAGAGATAACTATTTGAGCTTACAAGTGAACTATTTTATAAAAAATGTAAATTTTTAATTAAAAGTTTAACTAATGGATTAGAAAAACAACTATTTTTGCTTCCACATTTATCTTATTAGTTTAAAAATTCCACTATTTGGTTAAAATTTCAACCATTTTCTTTAAACTTGAATAAATTGTTTAAAATTTAGTTGACTGGTTAAAAAGTCCTCTTTAATATAAAAACAGTTTTTTTTGGTTAACATAAATAAATAAAAAAATCAATGTTAAAAATGCCCCAAGATTAAATTAATTTCTGAAAAATATAATAATTCACTGATGAGTGGCATATTATCAAATTTGAATTTGCAGAATAAAATGATAATTTCAATATAGGTCAGGTTTGACTGAAAACTTTGACGATCTCCGTTTCAGTGCAGAAATTCATAACACGTACATGTAAATAGTAAACTTAAATACACCCACACATCTGTGAGAAACACACGAAATAGCAGAATATTCGGACCAACGGAACACTTGTATAGTCCTGTAAAGCAATGATAAATGTATATACAAAACTTCAGATGCATACACACTTACTGTAGATAGAGGCAAATTTTGCGAATGCAAGATGCAAATCTAGGTGTGCCGACAATTTCAAAATAAAATACAGTTAACTCAATTCTTGAAGTGTGTTACATTAAAGTTTCCAGGTTGAAACAAAATAAATCTTCGACTTTTTTTTATTATATATTTAAAATCTTAATACTGGTTTGATAAATAGTATATTTAATCAGCATTTAAAAAAATAGGGCTAAACTTTTCTTCAAACTTCCATAAACAAAATTTCTGGGTGAATAGGTTCTTCCTTTAATATTTCAACTCAATAAAATTCAATCATTTTTCAATTGTACAAAAAAACTGGGGATTCACTCAAGTTGGGGCTTAAATCAAAGTTAAAATCTTTTAAAAGTTCAACATAAAGGCGCATTAACAAGCCCAATGCTTGCAATATGGGGCTGGTAACATAAAGATTTGTAGACATCGATTTACAGTTATCAACCGATAACTTAAGACGAAATTATTCTCGCATGAGCCTTTATGTTCAAAAGTTTGCTACATAGCCTGCAAATATTTTTTACTGTAATCCTCTTCATTAAATTGTATCAGTCAGACTTCTATTGTATATGTGTTTTTAAACTGGAGATAGGTTCTTCGGAAAAATTCTCTATTAAAATTGGGTAATTTTGAAGGTGCAAATCCTTAGGAACCAAAAACTGGTTCAAATAGAAACCCCAGTTTTTCTGTGTGAACCTTCTGGCGCTTTGATAATTTATTTGTTTTAATCTGGAAGTTCGCCATTTTGGTGAAAAAGAAACTATGGCGATGAACGGGAGTCTGAACTTCGTATTCTTCCGACTTCAACTATCAATTGAAATATTTTTGACAAGTGCATCAGTATCGGATATGTTGTACACTTAGGTAGTCGAAAATCACAAAATAAAGTGGTAGCGCCTTAGACAAAAAAAAGTTGAGGATAAAAGTTCTAGCGTTTACGCAGCAATATTAATAGTAATGTGCAGATTTCGAGAATTTATTTTTGAAGAATATTCTCGAGAATGTTTTTTTGAGAACACTAGGAGCTTGCGAGTAAACCTATTTTTTCAAAAATTCACATTAGCGTTAATGTTCTTAAATGAAATTCTTTGATTAAATTAAAGGCCTGTTGCGATGCTGTATCGTGTAAAAAGCGGATCAGATGTTATGTGAAACACAATGTCCAATATGGTGTTTGTCAAGAGGGAAATGGATTCGCAATATTCTCGAGATAATAAAGCTTCAGGAATATTCTGCATAAATTTTCGTTTTAGAGAATATATACTCATCTCGAATCACTGTGCGTAGAACAATTTGAATATGAACAACTTCAGTGAAAACTTTCCTTGCTCAGGAGCTTCCCGTTTGGTTTCATCTAAAAATAACAGTGACGCTACAAATATCTAAAGTCCAAAGAGTTTACCTGAAATGAAAATTTTCACTGAAAGACATCAGTTTCGTTTCTCGATTATTCAAAATAATGAAAAAAAATGATTGGTTTGTGAAAAGCGAAGAAGATTGGCTAAGACTGAGACGCGTTTTTGCGCCAGACTATACATAATACATATTGTCAGAGGCGTATCCTAAATTTGAGTTTTTCTTAGGACGCTCTTTTTATTTTCACAAAAAAAAAACATACTTTTTTTTGCGAGATGATAATTGGTGAAATGAAAAAGAGATTGGGCTAAAAATGACATTTTCTGAAACACTTAAACTTTCAGAAAGTTTTTGAAGTAATTTGACTTTTGGAAAGCTTCGTAGATATTAAAATAAAAAATTTTCTTTGAGGATACGTCTCTGAAGGGGAAGCCATAAACTGTTTGCAAATAATAATAGTCGAGACGTTGCACTGTTTTAAGGTTGATCGAGGATATTTATTATTCATAAGAAAATTTAAACGTCCCGGAAGTAGAAACAAGTATACAGCCATTCGTTGCCACTAATTTTAGAGCGTTGAATTGCATTTTTCCTCTTTGTATAGGAGGCCGTCGGCAGTTTTACGGCGCGAATCGATTGCGCGAGATGAATGTGTCTCTTGTTATTATTATTATTGTTATTATCATTATTATTATTATATTCACGGATAAAAATATTCTTATAGATGTATTATTCAGTCCTTCAAAGATGATTATTTAATATATGAAATCATAATTTCTTGGTACGACTGACTTTTCTTTCAAAACCCTTTATCACATCCAATTATTAAAAAGTGCATGGCGCCCGTTTTTATTAGCATCTCGAAACCATAGTTGTCCAGAAACTCGCGTTTATAATTGCAGAAAGCTGTCATTTTTTTACCGTTTTAAATAAAAAAGATAGTGGAAAGACTTCTTTAAAACTAAAATCTTTAAAGAAGTGTCATATTCTCTTAAAAATATAAGAAGTTCAAAAATTGAAAACAATGAAGAATTTGCAAAAATTTTCTTTAAAGATGATAAATTATACATTGAAATAATTAATAATATTTAGTCATAAGTATATTTTTGCTCTGAGCGGAAATATACAAATCTTCTATGAGAAAAATCAATATCTTTTAATTAAAAAGCTTTCAAGACATCTTAAATGTCCATATTTTTCATATTCTAAATAATATTCCCAAGCGCTTTACATTCGGACATTTATATGATTTTTTAATTTGCATTTAAAAAATCATATTTTTAAACTTGATTTTAGAAGCTCTATAAATTATTTAAAAAGTTTTTGTTAAAAAAATGGTCGGTGCCGACAATAAAATTTCTTGGAAGATCTCAAGACAGTTTTTTTAATTTTACACGATTTAACTTTTTTTCAGGAACTGAAGTATTTCAAAAGAAATTTAGAAGTTTTAAAAAAATTATTGAACTTTTAAGAGATATTCAGAAGTTTTAAAAACATACAAAAAGAATTGAAACTTGAAATAATTTCAAAACATTTTTAACAAAATATAACATTTCAGAGATTCTGAATACATAATTCTAAGTTTTTAAAGATTATTGAAAGGCGTTAAGAAAGTAAACAACTTTTCTTTAAATTGCAGGGAAAAACTAAAAATGATTTTTATTTTTGAAAAATTAAATTTTAATGTAAATTTAAAAAGATTTATAAAAATGTCGAGAATAATCTGGAAGAAATTAATGCAGTTGTTTTTTAATTTTGAAAGATTTTTCCAGATTTTTGGAATAGTTTGAGTCAGTTTAAAAAGCTGTTTTGAAATTCATCTCTTTTCGTAGAAATTTAATTCTTTTTTGAGAATTCAACTAATTTGTTAAAAATTCGTTATTTTTAGATTAATTTAACTCTTTTTGGTTTAAAATTAAAGATTTCTAGTTGAAGAACATTAAAAATTATATATTTCTTTTAGAATTCATCTTTTTTAGCAGAAAATTAATTTCTTTTGTTGAAATTGAATCCGTTTTGATTAGGGATTGAACTGTATTATTGAAAACTCGTCTTTTGTGAATGAATTTAACGGTTTCGCTTGATAAAAATTTATTTTTTTGGTTAAAAATCCAACTATTTGATTGAAAATTAATTTGTTTTTGTTTAAAACTGAACTCTTTTGTTGAAGATTAACGCTTTTGCTGAAAATTTGAATTGACGTATTATCATAAAGTTTTTTGAATTTTCTACAGACCTACTATCGGCGAGAAAATGATAGGCGTATGCCTTTGAAGCTATACAGCTCAGCCAAAAAAAATCGTAGCGCATCAAAAAAACAGTCATATGAAAGCTAAAAGTGTTCTACGTAAATGAGGTTAAGGACATTTATGTAGGAAAGGTTTTGTACTTTGCAGACTGAAAAATGTAAAAAAAGTAAGGATTTTCGGGTACATTTAGGAACAGTCAAGTTTGGAGCAATATTTCTTATACA
>JAAAKG020008387.1:0-21212 GCA_010014905.2 Druon quercuslanigerum
CGCACCAGGAGCAAAATAGTCTTGTGATTCTCTCCATAAAGACCAGCAAAGACCTAAATATATATATATATATATATATATATATATATATATATATATATATATATATAGGGGTAAATATAGTAATATATATCTAATTTCCGTATAATTCTTACAATTTTAAAACTACTACTGGATCATGCTGATGGAGCGAACTGCAACATTACATGGGATATTAAAACAAGCTTTGCCAAATATTAACTAAAATGATCGCTAATGTATTCGGTCTCAATATTTTAAATTATATACACTACTCTTATCAGATCACTTGAATCGCAGTACATAATATCCGTGATTTATGATATGTAACGGGACAGCCCCGTGCGGAATTTATCATACCTTAAAGGCAGGAAACGAAGGGAAAAGGGACAAGAGGACCAACACTGCCTATAATTTATCATGGAGAGTATTTTGAGTATTTTTAAATGCTTTTCGCTTCCCGAGGATCGTGGACACGTCGCTGGAGACATCGCTGGAGCCACATAATGAGGGCCTATGGTGATGCTGAGCTGCTATATCGTCACGCAGATCTCATTATTCAAACATCTGGCCTGTAAAAACATCTGTAAAAAAGGGTACGCTAGAACATCAACTGTGCCTCAACCACTCAATAGTGTGACCCTGAGAGGCATCAAGTGGGATACCACAATAAAAGAGGAATTTCCGCGTCTGTATTATAAAAGTAAGAAGTTTAAAACCAAAAGTGAAATTGGATACAACTTTAAGACAAAGTTTGATGAAAAGTATGATAACACGTAGAAGGTTTTTGCGGGAAGACTCATAGGTAACTCATAGGTACATCAAAAATATTCTTCTTACCTCAGAAGACAGAGTCATTGAGATTAAACAGCAGGTCGATTTAGCATGGAGAAACGTCTATAATGATCATCAGTTAAATAGAGCCGCAGCAGACGATCAAGCAACGGAAATGAATGCTTTAGCGTAACGTTATGATGATCTATAATCACCAAATCCCCCAGAGGCAGATGGCATATTTCCACCAGAGGCAGAAGCAGAGGTTCAGAAATCAAGCAGGCCAATAAAATGAACATACCACTTGAACAGAGACGTTATGCGCCTACATTTTTCGACAAATAAAACTGGACAAAACTTAATAAAAGAATATCATCAACTCTTCATATTTACCCAGTAACCAGAGCTAGCCGCAAGAATAAATAAAAAAATCTGGTAGATCAAAAACAATCAAGATCTGTAAACTAACTTCTTTCGGCTATTGAAATAGCTGCTGCTGAAATGGAAGTGGGATGGCAGCTTCCCACTGATAAACGCCGCTTGGAAGGTGTGGAGAACCTTATTCAATAGATCTACACCTAGACATTAATAACTATGATTTGAACAGCGAGATCACAGAAAAACTGCAGCTCCTTGAGCAGAACTATAGTCATGCTTGACTAGAGTTCAGACATGACTGGGACAGCCGTTGGAATATCAAGACACAAAACTAGGCATATAATTGCATTCTTTGTGCAGGTGGTAATGAAAATCCATCGTGAAAGATCAAGTTTATATGGATATCATCGAAGTAAAATAAAAATTGGGTCGACTAACTCAACATAAAAAAGGAAATAGAACCAGAAAGCTCATACACCATGTCAAGGCATTGACAGTAGCAATATTGGATTAGATTATATACTTCCAAGTGCAGAAAATTCAAGTTTTTACTTTGAGACTTCGTCGGTATAAGAAAATTAGTGCCAGAAGGCAACAAAGTCAAACCTTTTAGGCAAATGAGAGGAGATTCTGTCATGAACTGAGTATAAAGCAAAATGACCAGCAAGACACCGAAGTCCCTAAATTAGAAGACATGAGTAACTAAAGAAAGCAAGATCAAAGAATAACCCTGAAATGTTGCTGTGTGAAATAACAGCTTCAGATGGTTTAACGGTTTTGGAAGAAGTAAGTAACTGGAAAATTTCAGATCGGTAAATGGTACATAACTTCTGCTAAAAATACCTCATAAGTGTGCATCCTGCATTGGCAAGGTGTTTCCATAAGATCACTCTAAACCCAGATCTGATGTCAGTTTTCATATGGATAGTGCCTTAAAATCCAGATCCTCAAAGTCCATCTGAATTTAGACCGATCGCCTCTCTTCCAACAATTTATAAATGCCTCACAGCTGTCATTGCAGATAAGCTAAATATATTCTTACTGCGAAGATAATGAACTCTCCATAGAAGAATAAAAAGGATGTTTTGAAAACTCGCGTATCGTCGGTTTCCTTTGTTACTTTAAAAATGAATTACTACCACTGCTACTCAAATAAAAATTTAATTTTTATGATTAATTGTTTAAAAAAATCTTATAAATAGTTTATATTACATATGCCATGATATACCTTCATTTAAAAGCGATCTACACAGTTCTTAACGCAAAGAGTATTTATAATATTACCCAATCAGAGTAGAGGTTTAGGAAGATCTGATCTCATAAGGTTCGGATAACACAGAGTACCCTTGCGCTATAGCTCTGATAACGCGGGTCAACTATTTTGTTTAAAGCTCGGATAATTCCGAACTCGGATAAAGCGGGTTCAAATAAACAAGATTCTACTCTATTTAATATTATGATTTGTTTACAATAAATAACATTATTGGTATTTGTTATCAAACATCAATTGTGTGTTATGATTTGGCGCAGAAAATGATAAGGAATCAAAGGAGTTATTTAAAAAATTCAATGTTTGCTTTTTAACAAAATATTTAATAAATTTTTTTATATTTCTTGAGCCCCTTTTTAATATTGTTGTTCTTTTTGTATTACATTTAAATTATTTATAAGCTATACGTTACACCTCCAAAAGTCATCATTATTCAATAAAAGGTTAGGAAGATATAGCGTTTAAAAAGAATTCGGGTCTCAAACTAGAAACCTTTACAACTATGATATACAGGAAATTGAACAACCCTCTAATTATTTTTGTCGAAAAATAGTTTAATTCTTAATATTAAAATCGTTTTAGTTTATTATAAGAATTATATTAATAACGAACAATGGTTACAAATTGAAAATATGTTTTACAAACTTATAAAGTTATTAATTATTTTCCCAACCTATTAAATTACATACATTTTTTTATTTGTTTACGAAAGAAACAAGATGGGACATGAATAAATGATTAAACCCTCAAAAATCTTAAAAGATTGAATTTTTAATGTACTTGCTATTCACATGTAAGGTTTGGATCGAACTGCAGATTCCCAAAAATGTATTTCATAGTGCTGCACTTAAATATATGAATTATGTAGAAGTTTGTTGTATGGACGATAGTTTATATTCTGTATTTTAAAATTCGCAAAAATTGAATGGCGGGTACCTATTGGTGTGTCACTTTGTTCTTCTTGGTCCAATGGGGTAACTTCAAAGAATGGGGTTATTTTTACACGTCTTTTTCTGTGACCAACATATTTATATATTCCAGCCAGAACATTATAAGTTTCCAATATGGCGACGACGTTACCATCAAGTGATGACAATACAATTTGTTCTCCGGTTGGCGCCCTTCCATACTTATAAACTCCTGTTTTAATTTTAATGTATTTATTATCAGGAAATTTGTATCTCCGAAGTACATAGGTGTGGTGAAGATTGAATTTAGGAATTAGCCGAATAAATGGAAGTTGTTCAAGTCCACAACCAAGTCCATCTGGAGAAGGAAGTTTTGTAGGTGGTACTATGGGCCTGGAATAGTCTTTCGAGACGAAACGATAGCGTCTTTTTTCACGAATGTTCTCGTCAGGATTCGCCAACTTTGTGCTGTAAAAATGATCGTCTAACCAGCTGTTTTTTTCGTTTAAGTATCAATCGTGTTAAAAAAGCGAGCGATTTCGGTCGAGCACCGAAAAGTCTCGGTTTTATTGCTCAAAAATATGTAAATGACGCTTGCGCAAATTCATAAAATAAAAACTCTTTATCACCAGATACGAATAAATTGTTTAGGCAAAAGTTGCTCAGGATACCGGATTCGGAAAGAGCGGAAAATTTTACATCTAAAGAGATAGTTTTTAATTTGTTAGATTGACCTACAGAAGGTCAAGTTCTAGTGTTAAAAAAACGTCCAGAAGCTGGTTTTTTTAACTTCTGGGGAATTATGGACTAATAAATATTGAGGGTGCTTTTTTACTGTCATTCTTCTTACCTCAGTGTCAAGATGCTCAAGGTTGTTGGCCTTTAAGCCAACACTAAAAAATTTCTCCAAGGCACATATTTGAATATTTAAAGTATATATTTTTCTTGATGACCCACTGGATTTTTTAGCTTAAATTTTAATTAACATTCCCTTATGAAAAATAAGATATTCAATTTCACAACAGATTTATTTAATTGTAAAAAGTATTTAATTAAAAAAATTACTACTAATTCTTAAATTTTTTTATTTAAAACTAATGATCTTGTTGAAATAAATATGTATTTGTTATGAATAATTTATTTTTAGTAATCAAATGAAATATTACCCTTCACCGAATAAATAATTATTTATGTAAGCACAATACCTTGCTCATCTAATTAAATGCTTCATTGCTATAAATCCATGAACTCTTTTTGACAAATAAATATATTTTTAATATTATTATTATTATTTCTAATTAAAGTATTATTTCTTTGATTTAAATAAGTATACATTTTTTATTTAATTTTGTGAAAATTAACTGATTCAAATGCTTCCGAGTCAATTCAAAGAATCGAACTCTTTCAATCATATATATATTTCTTTGAACGACTTATCAGATTTCAACGAATCTAGACCTTTTGAATTAAGGAAATAATTTTGTGGAATGTAAGAAATATGTATTTCAATTTAAAAAATAGAAGCAAAGAGTTAATTTCTATAGATCAACAAAAGATATGCATTTGATTTAAATAAAAATGGCTTTTATTAAAGAAATTTTTCTGAATGTTAACAAATAGAATTAAAGTAAATGAGTTTACTTGGTGCTAAGAATGATTTTTTCAGTGTACCTAAACATTTTTTCGTTAAGAAATCCTCAAAAGTTCAAAGAAAACAGCTTCTAGATGATTTTCAAGCATGTAACCTTGACCTTCTAAAGGTCACTCTAGAAAATTGAGACCAATATTAGTAGTACCAATTTTTTAACAACTAAAATCGTTTTTTTTGTTTTGATTGAAATTTTTAAATTTTGTTTTAATTGGACCGTTAGACCGAAATAAGAATAATAAGGAAACTTTTCTTAAAATTTAAAAGGAGAAAAACAAACATTTTTTGGCCAAGAAATCCTCAAAAGTTTAAAGACAACAGCTTCTAGATGATTTTTAAGCATTTAACCTTGACCTTCTGAAGGTCAATTTAGCAAATTGTAAACTATTTTTTCGGAAGTAAATGTTCTGCTCTTTCTGATTCAGAAGTCAAAAGTAGGAGCTAACAGTTTAAAAAGACTGATTTTCATCTATTAATCCTTGAAAACCTTGTTCATGTCAACGAAAATGCCCACTCTGTATATAATAAAGTACACTTTTAGTTATGATTATAAAAATAAGATATTTGTCTGTGCGAATTATTTTTCTGTAAAATATATGTAATATATTGTAAACAGAAATAAGGATTTTATTATTATTATTATTATTATTATTATTATTATTACACCATTAAGCCGTTTCCCTTTCGGGGTAGGCGTGACTCACTCGGTAGTTATAATTAAAATAAATAAACTATTAGCATACATTTTTTAAATGATTAAAAAAATTATTCAAAGTCATGTGTCAAACCATATGCTTATTACCATCCCCGAATTGCAAGCAATTCTTTATTGTTATTTTTGTTGCCTAAAGCGAAAATAAACAAACAAAAAACGATTTTAGCTGTTAAAGATCGTTATATTTTTAATGTTTTGCCTCTCACTGCAGCCCTTCATCAGCAAAAAATTTCGTATCTAAAATACAAAGTGTTTTTCTTTTTATATACAATCAATTAAAAACTAAATTATAATAACCAATTAGAAATATACAAAATTAATTTTCTTATTACCTGTCATTTAATTCCGTATTAAAAAAATTACATTCAATTGTCTAAAACTTTTAAACAATTAATGTTAAATAATTTTAAACTTGTTCAAAAACATACGAGTCATTTTCAAAATTTGGAACCTCTATAAGAGATGTTCCAAAACAATAAAAATTAAATTTCTTTATATTTAATTAAAACATCATATTAGTACCATGAAAAAACGAAACAAGTATAAATAACGACAGATGAAAATAGCGCACCAAAACTCAAAGGATTCAAAATTGTGAATTGAATTTATTGGAAAAAATTTCATGTATGTATTAAATATAAACAGATGTATCAATGCATTTTACATCAAATTTAATATTTCAACATAAAAATTTGAAAACTAAATTCAATTTACAATTTTGAATCATTTGAGATTTGGCGAGCTATTTTCATCTGCGGTTATGTTCAGTGGCTTGTTTTGTTTCGTCATTTTTATATGATGTTTTAATTAAATTAATTGTTTAAAAGATTTTAAGAATTTATTGTAATTTTTTGACAACGGATTTGAATGACAGGTAATAACAAAAATAAGTTCCTTTTTTGAACTGGTTATTATAATTTATTTTTTAATTCATTAAATACAAAAAGAAAAACACTTTGTATTTTAGAAAAGGAATTTTTTGCTGATGAATGCCCGCAGTCAGATCCGAAACATTTAAAATATAACGATTTAGTAAGGAAATTTTTCTTGAAATTTTGAAATCATATCCACGGTCGAAAAAAGAGGAGAAACAACGGGAGTTTTGCTCCAGATCCCTATTTTTCTTCGTTTTTAGAGAACCAATTTTAAAATTAATTTAAAGCATTAGTGGAACATAATTTAGTTCGTAATGTATAAAACTGTAAACTATAAAAACATTTAATTCGTAACATCCATATTCCCCCTAAAAACTAAACTTTTATGGCACATATTATGGATAAAATAATCTAATAACGAGAACTTTCTGTTTGAGTTTTTTAAATCTTAAAACCGAGGTTGCTTGGATCTTACAATCGAAGTCGCTTGCTATTCCGA
Source organism: Druon quercuslanigerum (assembly GCA_010014905.2). Taxonomy (NCBI): domain Eukaryota; kingdom Metazoa; phylum Arthropoda; class Insecta; order Hymenoptera; family Cynipidae; genus Druon; species Druon quercuslanigerum. Next base: position 7,086 of record JAAAKG020008387.1, read on the forward strand.
TATGATCGTTTGTAGATCGAAAGACGATCTATAGATTATGTTTGTGCATTTAAATGGCTGAGGTGCTTCCCTGAAGGGTGTCTGGATCTTCTTACATTAGTTCGATCTAGCGCCATATTAAGGACTTTGACACGCGTAGCCTTATGAAGCAAGCGAACAATTTTTGGAAAAATTTGCTTGCTTCACAAGGCTACGCGTGGTAACTAAGAAGATCCAGACGCCCTTTTAGAAATCACCTCAGCCATTTAAATGCACAAACAAGTACATGGAAATCTTACCAGCGGGGTTTTCTTGGAGGCTGGTGCTTCTAGTGTCTCCTCACCCATTCCGAAGGCACATTGTGTCAACAGAGCAGGTAAAAAGCCACTACGCCTTTACTTTGTAATTTGATCGTGTAAATCAAATTAATCACTAACCTGGAAGGAGGAGGAACACTTGCAGCAGGAGACCTGGACCTAGTACGAAAAAAAATCTCAGCAGGAGGAAGAGACCTCTCACGTAAATGATTTCTATCAGGAGAAGAAAGAGGAGAAAGATTTCCACGAGGAACACAGGGAATCGGTTGACCATTAGGTAAACACTCGAACTCTAAACTTAATTCTGTAACAAGGAAGAAAGGATTACATTTTTACATTTTCATCCGAGAAGATATAATCGATTTGTGAATCCGAAAAACAGGTTTTTACGAGTGTGTCTGTCTGTATGTATGTAGGTCTTAATATCTTTCTGTGAGCACGATAACTTTTGAAAAAATTAACTTATTAGATTGCCCATTGGTATACTCTTTTAGTGTCGAAAACTGAAGATCAAGTTCGTTAGCCAGCCATTTTAGATGCAAAAAGTGAGCGCATTAAAAAAATTGTTGAGTTCACATTGTTTTGAACTTCAAAATTCTTTGTACGGTTATTCATAGTCAAGAAAAGTAAACAGGTCATTTTTGAAGGCCATGAAAAATTATAACAACGTTTGGAATTTTTTTTTAAATTGAAAATTCAAATTTAGATGTGACAAAATATTATGAAAAATGACAAAATCCATTTTTCGGTCAAACTCTGCATGATAACACAAAAGATGAATCGATCAAAATTGTGCACCCGTAAAAGATTTACAAATTTGTTATTATTTACTTTTTGACAGGATGCGCAGTTTTTATTTTACCCGTAATAAACAGAATTAAGAATAGGAAAAAATTAATATATCGACAAACCACACAAGCAAAGAAAAAATAAAAAGGTGAAATTTGTTTACCCAAAAAGAGCTAAAGATTTTTTTTAATCGCTAAATTATATCTACAAATTTTCATTCGATCCTCTTTATGCTAGAATGCTTATTTTTGGTTTAAATCGTAAAAAAGAGATTGAAAATTAGCAAATTAAATTTATGAAAAAAACTAAACTAGTTGCATTAAAAAGTTTAATAATACAGTTGCTTTTTATACGATACGCACTTTTTTTATTTAAAAAAAATATATATGAAAGTACGTATGTTTTAATAACAATATTCTCTCAAAGTTTTTTATTGCTCTAAAACACCCAAAAAAATTATTGACAAAATTGCTGAACAATTGCAAACATAAATATTCTATTTTCCTGGAAAACAAATTTGCTATAGACCATTTTTTGATAAGTCGTATAGTTTCTGCTTTAATCCCGATCACGCTTCTCAAATCATAAAATATTGTATTTGCCGGCAAGATCTGTTTTTTTTTGGATTAAAAGATTTTAGAAATTTAAAAATTTAAAGAAATATGCAATAGTCATGTTTCAGATAAAAGTAATCCCTTCGGATTATGATGAGAATGTAAGAATCAATGAAGCATTGTTTTGAAGTAGATTAAGATTGCAGAAAGATCGTATAATAATGACCTATTTTATTAGATGAAAATATATAAATCTATGCATTGAAAACTGTGATCTGAGCTCTCGATGGACTACAATCATAAATTATAACTCAGTTTAGGTTTAATTGTTTAAAAGACATTATCGAAACATCTGTGGATATGTCGAACAAATTCTCATTGCTACAAAAACGCACACACTTAGGATAATTAGCAAGTATTTTTAGCATGTACCAGAAACTTTCTGAAATATTTTTAAAACTCTTGACATTTTTTTTTAAATCTTGAAATTGCTTTAAATTTTTAAATTATTGTTGGAAATATTTGGTGAACAAACTAGAAATTCATCTTGGATACTTAAAAAGCGTATCAAAGGTTTATTTGATTAGAAAATCCTTCAAAAGCTCTGTGATTGTCAAAACCTAAAGATCTATAAAAAAACTACAAATCGAAAATGAAGGCGTCATCAGATTTTTATGAATGAAAATTTGGTTATAAATATATTATTACACTATTATATTTACCAATAAAATTAAAGTTGATTGCCACGGTGAAGACCAAAGTACAAACGATTCTCATCTTTTTCAAGAAGAGAAGAAACTGATTATGATATTGATAAATAATTTGGATGAGTGTGTAACTATCAAATATTTCAGTTCTTCATTACGTATTATATACGAGTAATATGTCCTCTTTAGTCGTTCTTTAACATAAGGAAGGTTTCAAGTTTATCATTCTGGTATATTTACATTTCATCAGACTCAGCCTCAAGGACAAATGTTTATTTAATAAATCCGTTTAAGTCAAGATACACAATGATCGGTAAAACTTTTTCTAGATAATTGCGATTTTAAGTGAAAAATTAGGTAAATGCACATCTGAAAGATGTCGAAAAATCGTAAATGGAACTCTGTTGAAAAGTAGCGCTTAAGGTCCCTGGTTATGCATAATTAATTTATAGACCATGGATCCATTATAATTTCAAGATTGTGAAATTTTTTTATTAGCCTTGTTTAAACAATCTAAAGACAATAATTTTTAACTGGAGGCAGGCTACGTCATCTTTACAGTTTCTCAATATGACCTGATTAGGGTGGCATACCGTAGTACCGTCATCTTGGTGCAAAATGCAAAACGTCAAATAACTAGAAATTTCAGTCTCTGATAGTGTCTTAGTAATCCACAGAAACAGTTTCATTGTCTTAAATTTTTAGGAATTTCACGTTTTGCATTTTAAGTTTAGTAATAAAGCCGGCATGGGACGCCACACCATTGAATTAAAAAATATATCGACTAACTGAATCATTAATTTTCTATTAATCTTCGGTGGCTCAATTTTAACATATCGAATCTGTAAAATATTATTCCTAATTACTTGAATTTCACCATTGTAGATTAAAAGAGGCAATAAAATTAAGAATTAAGTCCCTTAAGAAGTTTATTATATACTTTATTACTTATTACTTTATTGCCTATCTGAAACAAAACTGCTAAAACTTAACTAATACATAGTGAAATGCGGCAAATTTATTAAACGAGAAATAGTCCACTTTAAGATTAGGAAAAAATAATTATTTCCTACAGTCGAGATACTTTCTAATTCAAAATTCAAAACCCTCTGATTACTTAGTGAAAATGTTGGGTTGGCAAATAATTTCGTTCGGTTTTTTTGTGTAGACAACTGATCATTATTTATTGCATAAAGAAAGCAAAGTTAAATGAACCAAAAGTCCATCGGAACTAAAGCAGATAAAAGGATGTGCAACTTTAAACGCTATTTGGCTAAAGCTGCGCACGACTTATAAATCCAAGGGACCTGTCAGAAAAGGATAGATGACAGTAAAAGGAGGTCCATATGAACAAAGGTCTAACTATTGTCTTACCGTATAGTTTCCCGGAAAAAGATGAGAACTATTGTTGTGAAATCGAGTGATTTAATAAATTGTCGAGTAAGAAAATGTTAAAAGTAAAGCTAATCAAGGAATTTGATGCACAAAAGGCTCAATATCGGCAGAGCGGTCAAAACCCGATTATTGAGGGTAAACACATTAAAAAAGCCGCAAAATTGAAAAATAGTAAATCGGACTGTGACGAAACGTTTCCATTTTAGTTTAAAGTTGAATCAGCGCTCAAAGTAAAATTGTGTGTTTTTCGGGTGAGTGTTGTTTACTTTGTTGTTATAAGTCACATATGTGCCACGACGTAGCATTGTTTCATTTTTGGAAGAAGAAAAGCAGTGCTCGTTAAATATCGCTAGCAGTTCATCTCGTAAATTAAAGCGAAATGCACAGTCTGACTGATGGTAACCAACAGCCGTGAGAAAGAGATTATGAAATTTGAAAATAATTATTGGTTTCCTGAATTATGTACTTATTTAATTTAAGTTGTGCAAATCATAGCAGAAATTGGTGACGAGCAAGGTAAATTTAAAGTTTTTGCCGATTGTATAGATGATATAAAATATGTGCGGAAAATGGTAGAAAGTGCAGCAACAATTAATGAAAAGTTTCCGAAACCAAAGCTCGGCACGTGGAATCAGCTCATGGGTCATATGAACGAGAGCAACGTGAAGAGAATCGTAAAGTATGGCAAAGTAGTGGGAGCAGAGGCAGAGGGGGTATGAGTCTTTCTACCTATAAGGTAGTCTTACAAAAGAAATACGTTAAAACAGGGTTTCCAAACAAGAAAACGCGCAAGACTGAACCACTTGTCAGCGCATATATGTACGCCTACGAGCTCATGCGTGTGGCATACATGATTTGAGCAATGTATATTGCTTCCGTGACGCACAGCTCTAAGGAATGGTATGGCGGAGAGGAAAAATAGAACCCTGGTGGAAATTACCAGATGTCTTATGATTTAGTTGGGTCATTCGCCATTGTTTGTGCTTAAGCGATTGTAACCGCCAATCATGTATGGAACAATTAATTCAATGGTTTTACCATTTTGAGAAGCTGGTGTTCTTTGTTGAAGCGTTTAAACTTCAAATTAGATATTTTTATTTAAAAATTTACTATTTAGTTTTAAAAAATTATTAATAACAATTTTTTAAATTACTACAATAACTTAGAAATACTTTGAAATTTATTTAAAAAACCACGGGCTTATTATTCAAAATTTTAATTATATGATCTGTATTTTTCTTTGTACATGAAAAAAATTTTGTAACTAATTGATTTACCTTATAGATCCTTCATAGATAGTGACGTACAAAACTGTAAACTATAAGAACATTATATTCCTAACCTCCAGTAAGCTAGTTTAATCAAAGTCACTCGAAATTCTAAAATGATTGTCTGTAGATCAAAGAACGAATAAAAGATTAAAGCATCACTAACCTGGAAGAAGGTTCAGTTATTGCAGAAGTCTTGGCAAGAGGAAGAGATCCCTCTGATAAATTATTTTTTTTTAGAAGAAGAAGATCTGCTACGACGAATAGACTCTGAACTGAACTCTGCAACACGAAAGAGAGTATAAAATATTTTAACAACTTTGGTATTTCCACCACTTCATTGAAGATAGATTAGGTTTTGATGAATGTAAAAAAATTTGCAAAGGTAGCATGGAAGCTAAATGAAATTTTAAGAGGATGGGGATCACTTTGCACGTGCCCAACTGTTCTCCTCGATGGCCAGATGGACAACTCTGCACGCCGTTGTTCAGACGTTACTTGTCTAACTGTTCCCGTGTACAGATGTCACTTTCATAAATTTGAACCTTCACATATGTTACCTGTCCAACTGTGCTTATTTATGTCCTAATGTAAGGATGTCTTCAAGCCATGAAGTTAATTTAATAAATTTGTAGATTTCAAGGATTTCAAAGAATTAACTAAATTCAGAATTTAAAGAATTCAGAGAATTCAAGTACTTCAGATAATTCAAGGCATTCAAGCATTACAGGACTTCGGAAAATTCAAGTAATTGATCGAATACCTGAAATCCAGAGGATCCAAGAAATTAAGAAAATTCAAGCAATTCAGATAATTAAAGAAATTAGGAGAATTCTGAGAATTCCAGGAAGTCGGCGACTTTAAGTAATTTAGAGAACTCAATGAATTCAGAAAATCAAGTAATTCAGAGAACTCAAGGAATTCAGAGAATTCGAGAAACTCAGTCAAATTTAAGAATGTAGGCAATTCAGAGTTTAAAAAATTCGGAGAATTCCAGGAAGTCGGTGAATTTAAGTAATTCAAAGAACTTAATGAATTTAGAGAATCAAGTAATTCAAAAAACTGAAGGAATTCAGAGAATCGAAAAAATTCAGAGTGTACAAGGAATTTAGAGATTGCAAGATATTAAGAGAATTGAAGTGATTCAGAGAATTTAAGTAATTCAGAGAACTCAAGGAATTCAGAGAATTTAAATAACTCAGTCAATTTAAAGAAACCAGGCAATTCAGAGTTTAAGAAATTCGGAGAATTTCAGAAAGTCGGCGAATTTAAGGGATTCCGAGAATTTAATGAATTCCGAGAATTTAATGAATTCCGAGAATTTAATGAATTCAGAGAATTCAATGAATTCAGAGAGTTCAATGAATTCAGAGAGTTTAATGAATTCAGAGAATTCAAGTAATCTAGAGAATCCAAGAAATTAAGAAAATTCAAGTTATTCAGAGAATTCAAGAAATTCAGAGAATTAGAGAAATAAGAGAATTTAAATAATTCAAAAAATCCTTGAGTAATTTAAAGAACTGAAGGACTTCAGAGAATTTAAGAAACTCAGAGAATTTGGGAAATTCAGTGAATTCAAGAAATTCAGAAAATTCCGAGAATTCAAGAAATTTAGAGAATTCGAGGAACTCAGTCAATTTAAAGAATCCAGGTAATTCAGAGTTTAAGAAATTCGGAGAATTCCAGGAAGTTTCCAGGAAGCGAATTAAAGGAATTCAGAGAATTCAAGGCATCCAGGGAATCCAAGAAATTGAGAAAATTCAAGAAATTCAGAGAATTCAAGAAATTTAAAGAATTCTAGGAATTCAAAGAATTCAAGAAATTCAAAGAATTCAAGAAATTCAGAGAATGCAAGAAATTCAGACAATTCAAGAAATTCAGAGAATTTGGGGAACTCAGTCAATATAAAGAATCCAGGCAATTCAAAGTTTAGGAAATTCGGAGAATTCCAGGAAGTTTGCGAATTTAAGGAATTCAGAGAATTCAAGGAATCTAGAGAATCCAAAAAATTCAGAACATTCAAAAAATTCAGAGAATTCAAGAAATTAAGAGAATATAAGTAATTGAAGTAAACTCAAGGATTTCAGAGAATTCCAGAAATGCAGAGAATTCAAGGTGTTAAGAGACTTTGAAAAATTAAGAAAATTCAAGTTATTCAGACAATTTACGGAATTTAGGCAAGTCAGAGTTGAAGAAATGTGAAGATTTCAAGGAATTGGGCGAGTTTAAAGAATTCAAAGAATTTAAGGAATTCTGAGAGTACAAGGAATTCAGCGAATTCAAACAACTCACAGAATTGAAGAAATTAAGAGGATTTAAGTAATTCAGAGAGTTCAAGAAATTAAGAGAAATTAAGTAATTCAGAGAATTTAAGTAATTCAGATGAGTCAAGGACGTCAGAGAATATAAGTAATTAAGCAGATTCGAACAATTCAGAGAATTTAAGTAATTCAGAGAAGTCAAGGACTTCAGAGAATTCCAGAAATTCAGAGAATTCAAGAAATTCAGCGGATTATAAAGGACCACGGGACCCACCTAAACGTTCATATTTCGGCTGGTGGCATCTGCGTACGTGCATTTTTGGGAAAGTGACATATGTGTGCATTTTGTACACGTCCAAGTCCACAGAAGTCCATCTGTGCTCGTGGAAATTTCCACGTTCACAGTTGGGCACGTACAAAGTTGTCCATCTCCTAATTTTTAGCAAGATAAAAGATATTGATAGAATTCATAGATTTTCGATACGCAAAGTTTATTTGTGCATAATTACTATTTATGTGTATTTTAAAATAAGATTCCATATTCTCTTTTGACATTTATACTTCCAATCTTTTTTTTACTTATTCAAAAGCTAATCATGCTATAATATTTTTTCGCAAGGGTAGTTCGCAATTTTGGGCAAAAGTTTTCAAAAACAAGGTATAGTTTTCAAGCTACCATAAATATACTTTTTAATCAATTGTAACAGTATAGAGTATGATATATGAAACTAACAGATAAAGGAATGCGTTAGCGATATACATGCATAACTACAATGAAATTAATAAATAACAATGATAAATAATAATAGAAGTAACCATAACAATAATATATTTAAATAAACGAAGGTAAGTGAATGATTTTTTTTTTAAATTTATTCAACAAATCTCTAATTCTTGGTCTTGATTCTCTAGTGTCACGGATAGAACATCGTCGTTTCGTTGCTGTTCCTGCCAGCTCGAATTTTTGTTCCTTGATAAAGGTGCTGTATGACTATCGAAACGTAAGTGCTTCTTTTTTATTTTTTTATAATAATTTTTTTACTAGTGTTTTTTTATTGTGATGACATAATAAAAAATAAATAAAAAAGACGGAAGAAATAAATGAATAAGGAAGGAGATTTGGTTATTTTCCTTCTTATTTGTCTGTCCTTTTTTTAATTTTTGTTCAAAAATACAAAAAAAATTTCTTTTATTTTTTAGAAAAATACTTTTATCTCTTTTTTAAATAAAATAGAAACATTTTATGGTAGTTTTCCACATAAATTTCAATATTGGACGTTAAATAGGATTTTAAATTTGATTTTATTCTCTTATAAATTTCTTAAATTTTTATATTATTTCAAATTTATATTTATTTTTAAATTTATATTTATATTTAAACTGCGTGACGTTCGTAGCTTCCCCACTTCTCAAGAAACATTTTATGTCCCGTTCAACGATGCGGCGGTTCATTTATATTTATATTCACATGTATATTTGTAACATATTAATTCCAAGTATTTATTGAGGAAAATTAATTTAGGACTGAAAATTTGTTTAGGACATTTAATATTCTAAGAACGTTATTATTTGGTCTACATTTGTGAATAATTTATAAGTTTCGTTATAGTTTTATTTTTGCTTTTTTTCTTCTTCTTATTTTTCATTAGATTTAGTAGGTATTATTGTGCACTAAAATTATGAAATCAGTCAATTAAAAACATAATTACATATTATCAAAAGTAAGGTAAGAAGTTAATTTTAAAACTATTTTCGAGTTTGTTTGGAAAAATATGAGAGGCACTGTTTGGTAAAATAATCGCATTGCATACTTTTTTGAAGTTTCTAGGTGCTATATTAGATCCGCTATGTTTTTTCCATTGAAAAGTCAGATTTTAAATATAAAATCGGATGCCGGAAAAGTACTTCCAAAAAACTTTTCTTAGATCTGATTATTTTTTCGAGTTTGCAAGTGCGGTCTTGGTGCCAGATCTGTGGAAGCTTCATAATATCCAAGGCTGTGATTTTGACTTGACATTCCGCCTACACTGTGCGACATAAGCAAAAAAAATTCGTTGACAGACGAAGGCAGACAGACGGACACAATTAAAAGGCCTGGTTTCGAGATAAAACTAAGACCATCTCATTATAATAAAAACGTAAAAATCAATTAATCAATGTTCAGCTCGATTATAAACAAGTAGATTAAGATTAAAGAAATATATTGCAATAATGACCTATTTCAAGATATAAAAAATTATGAAGCGAAGCTTTTATAATTGGTTTTATATAGACGCACTTGTGGATTTGAAGATTACATTCTTATTGCGACAATCGCTCTCAACGCTCGAAAATTAGGACAAAATCGAGATTGAAACTCATGGATTTCTTTAAAACAAAAATTGAATAATTTTGAAAATGTTCCAGCTTTTTGAATTTTTATCTGAAAGAAAATTTTGCATTGCGATAGTTTCGAAATAAATTTTATATCTAGTGAACATATAGAAGTTTCTTAATCTGACAGAAAAATAGTGTTTTTTCTATTTTTGGAAAATTTTCAACAATTTGAAAAGCATTGTGCTGTTTAAATCTCTATCAAAAGTAAGAATGACATGTTACAAACCCTACAAAGTTTTTTTTAATAAATTCTTTTAGTGCTCTACATTTTTTAAGTATGTGGAAAATCTCCCATTAACGAACCTTACCTTAATTTTTGCACCATAAAAAGTATATCGGCTGATTCGATTTCAAAATCCTTCATGGCTAAAATATGTAGATAATCAAACAGAGATACATGCATACAGATATATGCCGGAAAAATTACAGATATGATATTATAAAATTATATTTACCAATAGAATGAAAGACAATTGCCAAGGTGAAGACGGGCGTATAAAAGATCCTCATTTTTTCCGAGAAGAGGAGAAACTAATTATTGTATTCTTGAACAATTTGGTGCACATTGTAACTTTTGATTATTTTAGTTCACTACAAATTATATACGAAAAATTTGTCCTCTATATATGAGAAAAATATTGTCCTGAAAAAAGTCAGGAATTAGTAGATAGGCCCCGACAAATCTGGCAACCGTAAGGTATATTTGTTTGCTCGAAGCCCACATACGAGCACGCCCAAACGAGCGGTGCGTGTTTTTTCGGGTTAGATGAGAGGCGAAAAGTTTGATAAAGCCGACATCGCTTGCCCTCGACGGTTGCTATAAGTATAAGTTAAATCGTAAAATTAATTTTTTCTTTGTATAATTAATTTCAACACTTTCAGGAACTGTATCTAGAAAATTTTACCTGTTCGTAAAAAACTTAGATTCATTTATGTATTTCTCATTGAAATAAGATTTAATATTAAATTTTTTTATCTGTTATCGAAAACCCAGGCATAAGTTCGTGGGTTTTATTAGTTGTTTGCTAGATGATAGGCGTTAATTTTATTATTTATAAGTCGTTTGCAACTTTGCAGCGTAACAAAAAAATTATTGTTTAACGAAACTGATATATTTTCTTTGGAAAAATTGAAATTTTTATATTATCTATATTGAGTTTAGACTTAAAATTTTCATTTGTTAATAAATATACATTTAGTAATTTATTAAGTTCCCTAATTTTTACAAAAGAATATTCCCAAACTTATAACCAACTTTGACAAAAAAAATATTTGATTAAATTTAGTTGTATTTTCCACTTTTCCCACTTCTATAACCTTTTTAGCTAAATGCTGTAGCCACGCTAACTTTTAAAAGATGTATTATATCCAGTTAGCTTTTAATATTATTTAAGGGTCCCATAGCAATTTTTAGTTCATTGATCAGATATTTTTGACCAATATATAAAAATATGGGGCGTTATCAAAATATAAGACATTTTCTTTTTGGAACTTTAGATATTTTTTTTAAATATTTAGGTTCAAGTTAAAGGACTTGAAAATTATCCTAAAATAAAATCTTTGTCTTTAGTATCGCAAACTCAAAATAGTTGCCGTGTTCGAGTGGAGTACTAAGTCTCGTCAACAGAGACTGTCGGTCGACGTTAATTAAGTCTTCCTCGATTAAAGTCCGCGGTGTTAACATTCGTGATAAAACCTCAATTGTGAATTGGGCAACTGCTCAGGACCCTGTATCGCCCAACTAATAGTGAATTGCGCTTGTGTATTGTGTTCACAAAACATTCATCCGGTACAAAATCGTCGCTCCCCTACAATAGAAACGGGGTTCCAATCGACAATACAACTCTCTGTATCACCCTTTTTTAAAAAAAGGTACATGGAAATTAATATTTATTAACTATTTATCGATTCAATGACTTTATAATAAATTTGACCATCTGATCTCTCACAATTTGGAATCTGGTACTCTGGTCTCTCTCTTTCCAAATTTCCATTCTACCCTTGCCTTTTTGCTCGGGATGTGACAGTTGATTTGGTGACAGCGGTGGGATTGTTACTTCCGTTTAGATTTAGTTTTTTTTTTTTAACAAAATTGAATCAGTGTAATTTTAAGATAGCTTTTTCATCGGCTAATCATTATTTAAACTCGAAATTATTCGAATAAATCAGAACAGTGAGCAAATTTCAAGTAAAAGGAATAAAAAGGTTACAACCTAATTCATATGGAAAATTTAAACTCTTTTGTTAATTTTAATTCTTTTATTCGGTCTTAATAAATTTCCAAATTCAAATTACGGCAATGCTTCAGTCTATTCAAACTGTGGCATGAAAACAAGCTACAATACGCCACACCTTTTAATTGCCTTCCTCATTCAGATTCCTGAGAGGATCATTGTAAGAATGTGTCTTTCACGAACTAATTAACTAAATTACAACGGAATTAATATTTTCAAATTCATTCAATTTTTAACGACAAAAGAAAGTTGAAATAAAAAGGCTTGATCAATAGACACAATCATTAGCTTTCCATTCGGTATTTAACGAATCAAGTGTGTCTAACCATTACTGCCTCCTTCTACTCAACGATGGCAGTCGGTCGCGAAGTGATAGGTACGCGTCTCCGATCAGACCATTTACTTTCATTTCAGCACCGTGTTTAATCAGGCCCATCAAAAAAGCACCTCCACAATCAAAATTTTCAAATTTCTTTGCATTAGAATTTTGGGCTTTTTTTCGGGCTATTTTTTAGCTATATTGCCGATTTTTGGGCTCCACTACTTTTTTTGAAAATTCAAATTTCAAGTAGAGGTGTTGGCTTGAATCCAGCCAGCACCTCCACTATAAGAAAATATTGAAAAATCAAAAATTAAACACGTCACAATTTTAAGCTTTTTTGGGCTCTTGAACGCGCCAACAACCAATTTCAAAAAAACACCCCTACCAAAATTGAAACTACCCCCGATGTGAAAACGACAACTCGCAAAAAACAAAGTACACCCAAACTTCGGGCTTATTTTAGGCTTTTAAATGCACGAAAAAAATTCCAAAAACCACCTTATATGTGCAAAAAAACCACCCCCTTGCCAAAAATGAAATCTGAAGACAAAAAAAGCGGATTAGAATTTAAGACTTATTTCAAGCCCTCGAATGCACCACAAAAAATGTTCAAAAACCACCCTTAAGGAAAAAAATCACCAGTTTCGAAAAAACTCAAACCTGGAAAAAACAAATTAGAGGAAAGTGTTGGCCCTTTCTGGGCTTTCGATGGCTTGAAACTTTCTCTTTTCAACAACCACTTCTACATCTAAAAAATAAAACACATTCATATAAATTCGAAATTGAATTTTAAAAGAGTCCAAAAATGAGAGACTATACAACCTATAAAATTCCGACTAAAGATTATTGTTTAAAAAATTGATCTGCGTCGAGTCAAGAGATTGTTTTTTAAATTTAAATATTGGAGACCAAAAGTTGGTGTTGAAATTTCTGAGAAGCCCAAAAGTCAAAGAGACTATTGAAACTGTAAAATTTTGAAAATTTTATTTTTTGACAAAGTCATATCTACGTGTTAGGAAGGGGTTGGTTAAAGACGTTAAGGGGTGGATCCCAAAAATCAAAGTGGGTATTTTAGAGGAGCCCAAAAATCAAAGAATTCATGGAAACTGGAAAATTCTCAAAAAGATTATATCTTGACAAAGTCATATCTACGTGGTAGGAAGAAGTTGGTTTCAGACGTTAAGTGGTGGAGCCAAAATATCAAAATCAGGTATTCTTGAGGCGCTCAAAAATCAGTGACTATAATTTGAAAAAATATAACAAGGGGTAACAAGGGGGTTTTCTTTAACGTTGTGGGTTATAGTCCAAAACTCGGTGTTCATATTTTTGAGCAGCACAAAAATCAGTGACTCTATTCACACTTTAATCTTCTGAAATTTATTTTCAAATTTATATTTACCTGTTTGCAAGGGTGGATTTTTTAACGCAAAGTGTTTGAACCTAAAACCACCCCCTCTCCACCACGTAGATATGACTTTGTCAAAAAATAATCTTTTTGAGAATTTTCCAGTGTCCATTGTGTCTCTGATTTTTAGGCTCTTTGAAAATACCCACTTTGATTCTTTCTCTTGAACCCTTAACGTCTTTAATCAACCCCTCCCTACCACGTAGATATGACTTTGTCAAAAAATAATCTTTTTGAGAATTTTGCAGCGTCCACGAAGTCTCTGATTTTAGCGCTCCTAGCAGTATCCAGTTTTATATTTTGGCATCGACTCTTAAAGTGTAAAACCAACCCCTCCCTACCACGCAGACATGACTTTATCAGAAAATAATCTTTCTAAGAATTCTGTAGTTTCCATTTAGTCTCTAATTTTTAGGCTCCTCGAAAATACCCATTCCGATTTTTGGGCTTTAACCCTTAACGTCTTAAATCAACCCCTCCCTACCACGTAGATATGACTTTGTCAAAAAATAATCTTTTT
>JAAAKG020008408.1:0-21207 GCA_010014905.2 Druon quercuslanigerum
AGCACAAGTCTAGCACAAATTGGCACAACTTTCATTTTTTCGAAAAAATAAGTTTGCGGATCTAACTTCCGGGACATACATTTCAGACCATTATTTGAAATGAAAGGACAAATTTTAATATTCTAGACCGGATAATATCAGCAAAAAATGTTGTTTTGTTTCATAAACATTAGGGCTTATTTCTCAATAAACCAAAAATACTTTCTAAGGGTGAAAGAAATCGTTAGCCATAATTTTGTATTTTTTTTTTAAATTAAAAACTAAGCTTTTTAATTTTCACACTTAAGACGGCTTGGCGGAACCTCTACACATTTTTTTAAAACAAAAGAGCAATTATTGCAGTATTTTTCACCAAAAGAAAGAAATTTAAGGGGAAGCATGCACAGAATTTAAAAACACATTTTTTTGCATCTTAAGGAAGATATTTTTTTGCAAATGTAAAATATACCGTACTTGTTTAAAAATATAATCATAAATATATTGTTTTAAATATTAAAGCATTTTGAACAAAATACTACTAGCATCGTATACGAGCAAGATTATACAATTTTCTTAAATTTTAGGGAAATAACTACAATTCCATAATAGTAGAAATTACTATACAAGTAAAATATTATTTTAAACATTTTGGCCAGCTCAAGACCAAAGGCTACAAGAAAAACTAACTTTAATATTATTTTTAATGTGTTCAGATATTTTTATTTGTATGTTAAACTAAACGACGACTTTTGTATGCGTTGTAATTTGTTTGAAAAAGATCTAAACTAAGAGTATTCCCAGATGCGTTTTCTTCTATGGTTTCTCAAATTTTTCCATTGACGAACAGAGATATCGACATCGTTTCCTCAACACGTGCTTCTCATATACAAGAAAAATGTACTCACGAGATTCTTATATAACGCATGAAGTACGTTGCCTTATGAGTAGTCCATCATGATTTGCAATTTAGATATCATTATATGAGATGAGAATTCTTTACAAACCAAATCGGGAGTTTTAGACTTTACGTCCTATTTTCTTTGTGAATAATAAATATCAGAATTGACTACAAACTTTCAGTAATTCAATAATTCAATAAAATATTGTACTCTTATAATAACATATTTTCTACAATTTTTGTAGGGTTTTTCACGTCCGCCCTGCTTTTTGGTTGTAACCATTACAAAATAGACACTTGACCTTCAAATACGAAGGACAAAAATCAATTTTAATTTTTGATAAGACTCTTTTTGGCAAGATTTTTTGGGCTAGAGAAAAAGCTTGGGTCTTTTTTTTTAAGAAACTTGAGATTAAAAAGTAAAATTAAATTTTTTGTGGGTAAAAATAGTTGTGTAGAAGACCGGCATACATTGGACATACCAGAACATTTAAAAGTTATTTTTTTCAATGGAAAACTAAAATTTACTTTTTAATCTCAATGTACTTGAAGAAAAAAGCTCAAGCTTTCTTTCTAGCTAAAAAAGTTCAAATTGTCCTATGAAATAGTCCAATTTATTTTTTCCCTTCATTTTAAAAGGTCAAATATTTATTTTTTTCAAAAAATTGTTAAATGTAGTAGACTACATTTTTCCTTATTGCTACTAAAATATCGAGTTAAAAATTGCCAGAACAGATAATATATTTTCAAAAACCACTCATCACCTTTTTCAGAAATAAAAAAAAAATGTCTCGTCGTCCTGAAATTCGGGATGAGTATTTAAATATTTTCAATGGGACGAGTATTCCATTTTATTTTCCTATTTCCCGCATTTGTTTTTGATCGACTAGAAACAGCCTAAATAACAATTAAAAATTTAAGTTTTTAAACTCACGGCTCTCAAAGAAAAAAACTTAAGCTTTCTTGTGAGATAAAACATGGAAGAAAAAATTGCCCTTTAAAAAAAATCAAATTTGGGTTTGACATCTATTTTTTAAGGCCAAGTATTTATTTTGCAAAAAATGCTTAACATTAATGGAAAGGGCGTAAAGAAACTTATCGAAGCTGTACTGCACTCGGAAAATATTGATCCACATGACCAAATTTTTTTCGATAATTTATTTAGGGTTCATCCAAAAATAGCGTAAAATGATTTCGGCGGCGGGGACATTTTTTTGTCAAATTTTCCTATTTTCTATAAATTAACAAAGTAGTTCAACCAAGTATTTGAATTTTCAACGACAACGTTGCATTTTTAGCAAAAATCTAAAGTGCTGAATTTCGATGCCAAAAAGACGATTTTTCTACAAAAAAACTGAATTTACAACCGCAAAATATGATTTTTCAACAAATCAATTTTAAAAAAATAATAATTTTGCAACTAAAATGATGCATTTTGAACCACACAGTTAAATTGTTATTTAAAACCCATTAGTTTTTAACATAAAAAGATGAATATTTGATAACAAATGTGATCGTGTATATTTCAACCAAAGAAGATTTTCATTTATTTTAATTTAAAATTAAAAACAGTTTATTTAACAAATAAAGACGAATTTTAAACAAAATACATCAATTTTCTTTAAAAGAGACATCAATTTTCTACTAAAAGTTATCAATTTTAAAACCAAAAATTAAATTGTAAAATTTTTATTTGAAAAAATAATTTTCAATCAAAGTTGAAAGTAATTTTCAAAAAAAAAAGTTATAGTTGAGTTGAATTTTCAACAAAGAAGTTTATTTTTAACCGTAACTTTATTAATTTTAAACAAATGAAATTTCTATGAAAAGAAACGAGTTTTCAAATCAAAACATGAATTTTCAATAAAATAGTTATTAAATTTTTAATGAAAAAAAATGTTTAATCAAGAAAAACAATTTTCAATGAAATGGTTGAAGTTTCAACCATTTTCTATCATAAGCACTTACATTTTTATAGTTACACGTAAATAATTTTTTATAATATACCAATTTTCTGGTTTAGTGTTAATGTCGATCTTCAATGATTATTTCGTTACAATAAATTGTTAAAATTATGTGAAAACAAGTTTCTATTTTCCAATCAGGACTTAAATTTTGCAAATATTTTTCATAGTAATATTAGCGTGTTTTTAAATTCTGTTAAAGATTGTATTTATTATTATTATTATTTTATTATCCTAATTGATTTTTGTGTGAATATATTTTAATCTATTTTTATTTTCGTAATACGACTCAGAACCCTTGCAAGTTGTCGTATTCGCTCGATATCCGCTTTTTTGTCAATAATACGAACGCGGTGCGCACAGTCACCAGGGGATGGCAATTTCTCCCGAAAATATTCTCAATAGTTCCAATTTCCATCAGGACCATCTAGATGGCTCTTAAGTTTTTAAACATTCATTTTTGAATTGATTTGTTTACCTAATTTACAATGACAAGTTCGTTAAAAAAAGTTGATTGCAAGTTCACAAAAATATTTATCCTCAAAACTAATTATAAGGTTGAAAGTCTATTTTCTGCTTAACTTGTGTGAAAATTATTGATTTATCAGATTTTTAATTTCAATAATAGGTGGCAGTGCATTCTCTACTGAAATATTGAACTTGAAATTGAGAGTATCCACCTCCTGAATGTCGTGTACTTTGTAGAATGTAGATAATCAACCGGCAGTTTGTACCGGATCTTCGTCTTGGACGGACTGTTAGGAATTGATTAAAATTATTATCATTATGGGGTCCGTTATAAATTTACAAAAATTACGTGATCAAGCAAATAAGCTTCGAATTCTCAGTGTTCAGGCTACCGAGGCGTCAAAAAGCGGGTATGCGTTTTCATATTATCTTTATAAAATCAACTTATCAATTATCTTCTGTGATCTACACACCCGAGGGAAAAATTTCTTATTTAACTTGCTTCTATTCAAATTTACTCCCATTTATATCAGTTATTTTTCTGTTTCATGTTTATGTTCTGTTATGTTATGTTCTGTTTCATGTCAACGATAATTTTCTGCTTGTTATTAAATATTTAACTATGAATTGTTGGATAAATAACTATCTGTTTATGTGTCAATGTCGTTTGAAAATAGATTAATGACCTACGGCGATAATAATCCTTGTACAATTTTCGAGAATGAGTACAATGTTAAATTATAAATATCTTTAGGTAATAAAAATTTGTGACACTTTATTGTAGCTCTCATAAGCTTTGAACGATAGTTATGTAGATAATGCTTCATTCGTCACTAACCTTGCAAAAATAACATCCATTGATTTTTCCATAAATGTGAATAGTTTTTTCTCTCAATATACTTGAAATTAATATTGTTTTTTGAAACTCTTATTATTTATAATTTAAAAAATTTTCATGACTTGAAAGTAATTTTTATTGACGTGCGGCTTACTGTCAAAAATATTTCTTTAATTTAAAACAAGAAAGAACTTGAATTTGGCTGAGAATTCTATTTTGATATCATATTTTATGAAGTTTGCTTATTCATGTTTGAAAGAGTTTGAAATTAAAAGCGACCTTCAGTAGTAAATGTTGTGATTTTTTTCTCTTCGATTTCCTCTCGTCACCTTTACCTATATGAATATCCAATTATCCGCGTATATTGAACACTTATTGAATTTTATTTTACCTATTTCAAATATTATTGATAGTCGGCAAGAGATGAAATTTTTGAATTCAGAACAGGAAAAGTGCATATTCTGATTTGAGATAAAACTAAACTGTATTTCTTCATGCGTTATCTGACTTAATTGGTTTTACGGTCCCTCATTTATTTCCTTTCTTTCTTTTTATTAATTAAAAATAGATACTAAGAATCAGCAAACATGCTTAAGTAACTGTTCTTTGAATACGGTAATCATATGATAATGATAATGTTGACCTCTACAATTGCTCACTTTACACTACCCGAAAAATTTTCTTAAAATATTATTGAAACTTTTTATTTAACTTTAGGTTTAAAAAACTGTGCTTTTACATACATATTCAATTATTAAAATCATCACAGAAATTATTAATTGTTTGAATAAGGTGTTCCTCCCTTTAGGTTTTAATTTAAGAAACATCACAAATTTCGCATCACATATATAATGTTATTTAAAATAAGTTGTATTTCAACCCTTTTCTTCTGTTAAGTTTATTTGTTCGATAAAAAAGTTTGTGAGTTGATTCACTGTAGAAATAAATTAATTAATAAACAATTACAAAATTATTTATTGATTCTTGAATTGAAAGCCTTAAAAATGAGCGTGAATTTATACTTTTTAAACAGAAACTTTTAAACTGTTAAATTTATAGAAGTTTACAAATTCAGATTTTGCAGTTTAACGGCATTTTTGTTTATTATTGACTTGAAAAGTGTTAAAAGCTCCCATTTTATGCGTGTAAATTATTGAGCGATTAAATACAAAATTTTAATTAAAAAATGTTTAAACTTCTTTTCTAGAATTTTGAAATTCAAGCGTTGACTTTACGTGCTTCAATTTGCAGTTCATTTTTTATTAGTCCAGTTAAACAAGTTTTTTGCTTTTAAAAGTTCGAATGCATTAATTTCAATGATTGTGACACATTTTTGGGAACCGGGAAAAGGCCTGGAATATTTTTCCTCTTTTAAAAGGGCCGCCCTAAAGACAGCTAACTACAAACTGTAAATAAAATAAAATAAAGAAATTATTTTTAAAAAAATTACAAAATTACTTTTAAAATCTAATTTTTTCTTTTAAAAAATTTCCACGAAGAAGTTTCATGATTAGACTCTTTCACAATAAGTATTCTTGATCTGCTCCTATCGTTCGGTGGTTCTTACGATATCATTTGACATTAAGACAAATAAAACTAATTGACAGAGATCCGTTTCGAATTTACATTTAGTCAACTGAATATTGTACTTACTATGTTGCAAAAGCACATTTCTCATTTTTAATCTCAAATTCTGCATTCTTATCATTTTTTTTATCAACATAAAATAATTATTTAATAATGATTGCACTTTTTCCCTGAAATTGCATTTCTCCTTTACTTTTGAGATCCAAGAATAATAATTAATCTCAATTTATAAGATTTACGGGTCTTTTATTATTTGGACAATTTTTATAATATTCAAGAGAAATTTGATATCATTTCAAACTAAAGAAAATATGGGTAAAACTTTAAAAACAATAAGTAAATAATTTTACCAAGTAATAATAGCTTCACGGCGAATTTCCGATTTGTGAATTAATATGTATTGATTTTATTTTACTAATGAAAATAATAAAAATTCTCTTCCAGATTAAAAAAGTAATAATAAAATAATATTGTAGGAAAATTTGTTATATTAGCATTAATTATTAACTTTATGATAAATTTTTGAAAAGACTTGACAAATCTGGAAAATTCAAGGAATTTTAAAAACAGCTTTCTGTAATAACCCTGAAATTTTATTTTTACGTTATTAAAACATTAATTTTCTTTTCTTTTTCTAGTCACCCAACAACATGTGCGTCAATGGCAGAAATAATGTCTGTGCTTTTCTTCCACACAATGAGGTATAAGATTTCTGCTCCTAAAGATGCAAGCAGCGATAGGTTCATTCTCAGCAAGGGTCATGCTGCTCCTATTCTTTATGCAGGTAAAATATAATGTAGTAATTGTAATTTAAACTTTGCAATTCCAGAAAAGTAACTCATTGTCTTCAAGTATTTTAAAGTCCCTTTTTATTATTTTCTATTAATTTATTTTATTCACAATTTCTTATTATTTCTCTTTTGCTTGATTATTGTATGTTTTTCACATTCAGGGTGGCCCTAGCTCAAGGAAAACCTGGAAATCAGGTAAAAGTCAGGGTATTTTATGGGGCAGGAAAATTCAGGGATGTTGAAAAAATTGTAAAAATCAAGGAGTTTTATAAGAGCCACTTTACAGAACTGCCAAGAAAAGTAAACTTGAAATTCCTCAATTTTAAATTCAAATTGTTGTATATGATTTGTAAAAGATTCTGTGTTACTTAATGGTCCGAAACAATAGAAAATTGGTCAGGGAAGAGTGAGGATATTTTGAAAATGAAGTTGGCGATCACCTTGATATAATTTTCTTGTTAGTAAATTTTTATTTGCCTTATATTTCTATTTCCTTTTTTCAGTTTCTTCCTCCCGATGATAGCATTTTTAGATAAAATTTTTATTATTTGGTTACAAATTCAACACTGCTGCTAAAATGTTCTATGCTTTTGGTTCAAATTTTTACTTTTTTTTGAAAATTTCTTTCAATTGAAAATTCAACTGTTTTTGTAGAAATTTAACTTTTTTGTGAATATAACATATTTAGGTGTTGAAAATTCAACTTTTTTAAAAAATTCCTCTTCGGTTTAAAAGGTAATATTTTTTGGTTGAAATTTCATCCTGCAATATTCATTACTACATTATTCGTTAGGAAACAATCTCTTTGGTTACAAAGGAAACTATTGGGTTAAATTTCGTATTTTTGGTGAAACGATCGTATTTGCAGATTGAAAATCCAACTTTTTTCTTGAAAAATCGTTGTTTTGTTTGAAAAGTTGTATTTTTTGGTTAAGATGAAAACAACTTCAATAAAAATTCATCTTGTTGTTGAAAATGTATCTTTTCTGGCTGAAAATTCATTTATTTAATTAAAAGTTTATCTTTTTTGCGAAAAATAATCTTCTTGGTTAACAAATCGCCTGCTTGGTTGAGAATTCATCAACTATTTGGTTTGAAATACGTTTTTCTTGTTGTTGAAATATCAATTATTATATTTTTCCATGTGAATTCTTCGTTTTGTTCCTAATTTAACTGTTTTTGTTTGCATTTTATTCTTCTTGGTTTGAAACTTGGGCCATTTGGTTAAAAATGTATCTTTCTTGGTTCGAAATTTCAATATTCGGTTGAAAGTTCCACCGTTTTGTAGAAATTTAATTATTTTGTTAATAATTTGTCATTTTGATAGAGAATTAATACTTTTGAATGGAAAATTCCACTGGCTTCTAGAAAATTATTTTTTTTTGTTAAAAGTTAAACTACTTTATTCAAGAATCATTTTTTTTCTCTGAAAGAGTATCTTTTTTATTCGAAAATTCAACAATTGATTTGAAAATTCTTTTATTTTTAAATCGTATTTTTTGTGGAAAATAATTCTTCTTGTATAAAAATTCGTCTTTTTGATAAGAAATTAATTTTTTATGTTTAAAATTCAACTGTTTGATTGAAAATAATTTTTTTGTTTGGTTGAAATGTCAACTATTATATTTTTCATTTTGATTGCATTTTATTCTTTTTTTGTTTTGAAAATTCATTTATTTGGTTAAAAATTCATCTGAGTAAGTTTAAAATTAAATATTTAGTTAAAAGTTTAACTATTCAGTTGAAAATTTTAATATTTTGTTGAAAATACAATTGTTTGGTTGGAAATTCCTCTTTTCGATAGAAAATTAATATTTCCAGGTAGAAAATTCAACTTTCTTGTACAATAATTTGTCTTTTTGTATTAAAAAGTTCCATGTTTTAATTAAAAGTTTTACTACTTTATTAAAAAATCATTTTTTCGTCGTAAATTTTGTTTGTTGATAATTTAACATGTAGTTTGAAAATTAATGTATATTGTTGAAAATCCGTCTTTTGTGTGGAAAATTAATCTTCTTGTTTAAAAATTCCTTTTTTTTTGTTGAGAATTCATCTTTGTAGGTTCAGCATTCAAATGTTTGGTTAAAGGTTTATCTGTTTGGTTGAAAATGTATTTATTGTCTTGAAAATTCAACGATTTGGTCTAAAGTTTTAATATTTTGTTGGAAATTCTTTTTTCTTTCTTTGGTTGAGTTTATAGCTGTTATATTTTTCGTTGAGAATTGATCTGGTTGGTGAAAATTCCACAGTTTTTTATTCCTTCTTTGTTGAAAATTTGACTATTTGGTTGAGAATTAATTTTTGCATATTGAATGTTCAAATATTAGGTTCAAAATTCAAATCTTTTATTGAAAATTAAATTTTTTGCTTGGAATATGGTCTACTATATTTTTTGTCGAGAATTCATATTTTTTGTTGAAAATTCAACTGTTTTTAGTTCAATTTTATCTTTGTGGGTATAAATTCCAGTATTTGGTTAATTTTGATTAAATTTAACTATGTTACGAGAATTAAGTTCTGGTATGTGAATATTCATGTTTCCGAAAAGTGAAAATTTGACATGGGAAAAGTGAGGGTCTTTTAATTATTATTGCGTTAAAATGAGATAAGTTATTATTCACTATTATTTCGCTGGAAAGTTAACTAATTAATTGTTGATCCAAAATCAATTTTTATTTCACAGCATGGGCAGAAGCTGGCCTCTTCAAGACTTCAGACTTGCTGAATCTGCGGAAATTCGACAGCGATCTTGAGGGTCATCCAACACCAAGATTGAATTTTATCGATGTCGGAACTGGATCTCTAGGACAGGGTCTCTCAGTAGCAGCCGGCATGGCTTACGTCGGCAAAAACTACGATAAGGCTAGTTACCGGTAAGTGGTAATTTATGTCACATTTTTTTTAGAACCATTTTCACTTCAATATATTCACACAATTATAACACAAAGGATAATTCATTCAAAAAGCTCTCTTGAATCATGAAAACCCCATTTTTTAAGTCTTGTCAATCCAAGAATCATTCATTTTTACAAATCTAAACAGAAAAAATGTTAACGGTTCACGTACTTAGAAGAGAAAATGTTTTCCAGTGTCTACTGTGTGGTTGGTGATGGTGAAGCAGCAGAAGGGTCCATTTGGGAGGCTTTAAACTTCGCTGCACACTACAAGCTGGACAACTTGTGTGTGATTTTTGACATCAATCGTCTTGGCCAAAGCGAACCAACTAGCTTGCAACATAACATGGAAGTTTATCGCAAACGTTTGGAAGCTTTTGGATTCAACGCTTTGGTAGTCGATGGCCACGATGTTGATGAACTCGCCAAGGTATAAATATTTGAAATTTTATAAGGACATAGGTGGCGGAGCCCTTAGCGGGCATAGAGGGCAATGCTCCCTCTGAAATCGAATATTTAAATTCATTAGATCATTGAAATTTTTTCAAAAATCTACCTGAAATCTTTGTGAAATAATGTATATCTTTGTGGAATCTTCATAATCTATCCGAAGTCTTTGACAAATATTTAAAATCTTTAAAATATTTGGAAAGTTATTAAAATCTTGGTCAAATGCTTGGAATCTCTGTAAAATCTTTGAGAAATCATTGAAATCTTTGTCGAATATTTAAAATATTTGGAAATATTTTTAAAACTGTTGAAATCTTTGAGAAATTATTGAAGTCCGTGCAAACTTTAAACTATCCGAAATCTGTATGACATATTTGAAAAATTTGGGAAACCATTGAAGTCTATGAAATCTTTTAAATCTAGTCGAAATCATTTCAAAATATTTCAATTATTCTACGAATATTTTATAATATTTTTGAAATATCTGTAAAATATTTTAAATCTGTCCGAAATCTTTACGAAATATTTGAAATCTTTAAAATGTTTAGAAAATGATTGAAATAATTATAAAACATTAAAAATATTTTTTAAATATGTGGCATATCTTTTAAATTGTTGAAAGCTTAGAGAAATTATTGAAGCCCGTGCAAACTTTTTAACTTATCCAAAATCTTTATGAAATATTTGAAATATTTGGGAAATTATTGAAGTTTGTTAAATATTTTTAATCTATCCGAAATCTTTTCGAAATTTTTCAATTATTTTACGTATATTTTATCATATTTTTGAAATTGTTGAAATCTTTGCGACATTCTCGAAATATTTGTGAAATCATTAAAACCATTTCAAAAATCATTTAAGTCTTTGTGAAATCTTTGAAAAATATCCTAAATCTTTGCCAAATATTTGAAGTCTCGGTGAAATGTCTAGAAAATTATTGAAATATTTTTGAAATATTTTATAATATTTGTGAAATTCTTTAAATCTGCGAAATATTTGAAATCTTTGGGAAATCGTTGAAATCTTCGTAAAATCTTTCGAGTATCTTTGAAACTTCTGTGACATTATTTAAATATTTGTGAAATCATTGGCAACTCATTGACATCTTTGTAAAATGTTTTTCAAAAATTAAAATCTGAGAAATATTTGAAATATTTTTGAAATATTCGGAAATATGAATTTTATACCTGTATTTATTTTTTTTTTTATTTTCAAATTATTGTTATTGTTATTTATTGTTATTTGTTGTGTTATGTTGTTATGTTGTTATTTATTATTATTTATTGTATTTATTGTTATTATTTATTTATGTTTATTGAAATTTTCTTTATTTATCAGGCTTTCCATGAGGCTCAGAATACGAAAGAACGCCCAACTGCAATTTTGGCTAAGACCTTCAAAGGGAAAAATTTCCCAAATATCGAGGATTTGGATAATTGGCACGGAAAACCCCTTGGAGCCAAGGCCAATGAAGCGATCGAGGTATGAAATTAAATATCAGATTTAAACGTCCATATTTAACCAAATTCTTGAATGATAAGTTTAACAAATGTTGGAATCGTTAAAAAAATGAATAGTTTTGAATTAAAAACTTTCCAAATCAAACATTTATATATTGGTAAAATGTTGAAAAAAGAGCAATATTTTTGAATGGAATGAAAGGGAATTGAACTTTTATAATTCCTAAATAAAAGCGTTTCATTTTTTATGCTAAAGTTATAAAGATTGGACAATTGCAAAACATTAAAAATTGAATATTGTCAGTTCAGAAATTTGAAAATTGGATCATTCAAAAACAAAATGATTTGAAATTTTATTATTTCTAATTAAAAGCGTTCGCAATTAGATAATTAAAAATTTTAAACTTTTGAAGTTGAATAATTTTAAAATATTATTACATAAGAAATTCTAATTTAACATGAAAGTTGATTAGACAAATTTTGTTAAGATCAAAAAATAAATTCACCATCATTTTTATCGTTAAAAATGAAAAAATTTAATTTAAAACTGAAAAAATGTTTATTCGCCAAGAATCTGTGATATTAAAACAATTTTATACTCAAACCCTTTAAAATGTCAATCATTTAAAATATATTTCAATAGTTTTAACTTTAAAATTTTCAAACGGTTATTATCCACTTTTCAGAGTTTAGTCGTTTCAATTTTAATTACAAAATTAAAATATATGAATGTTTAGGATTTTATATAAAATTGTAAACATTCAAAATTTAAAAAAAAATTATTTAATTAGTGAGATATCAATTTTATATAGCGTAATTTTGGTATATTATGATTTTCAACAACATAATTTTTAATTTCAAATCGTTCAATTTTCTAACAATTTATTTTTAATTATTCTTCACTTTTGAATTTTGTTAAGAAAATGTTTTTCAATTCTGAATGATTCTAAAAATCGGAAATTTTTAAGATATTTAATTGAAAATTAACACTTACATAAAATATTACAAAAGAAGATTGAAGTTTGAAATTGCACAATTTTGAGACTGTATTTGCTCTAAATACCTTTAATTTAAGATTGTTTAATTTCACACTCTTTACTGAAAAATGTGAAACAATACGCCATCTCAAGAAATAACATGTGTCTAAATTTCAAGTGTCGAATTTTCAATAATGAAGATTAACTTTCTACCAAAAGAGACAAATTTTCATCCATTAAGTACATTTTTAAATCAATATTTTGGACAGTTGATGTGATGTTAGTCCGAATTTGATTTAATTAATTTTTAGGTCAAATTGTTTTCGTTTCTAAATTTCTTTCAACTGTATAGTTCCAATTTTGAACTAAAAAAGATAAGTTTTTATCAAAACTGTAGTAAATAAATTCTCATTTATAGAATTAATTTTCAGTACAAAGAAAAAACGAATATTCAACCAAACTGTTTAATTTTGTACTATTTTATAGCAATTTGTTGAATTTTCAAGCCAAGAGGTCAACTTTTCTACAAAACAGTTAAATTTTCCACTGGATGATATGAATTTTCAGCAAAATAGTTAATTTTCAACCGATCAGTTGATCTTTCAACAAAATACTTGAGTTTAAAAGGTTTTAACTGAACATAAATTGCAGCTTGATTTAAGAAACAAAAGTGAATTTTCAACAAAATACTTGAACTCTCAAATAAAACGTATTATTTTTTAACCAAATCCTTGAATTTTTACCAAAAAATTAATTTTGTACAATAAAAGGCGAATACTAAGCAAAATGCTACAAAAATGTAACCAATTATTCAATTTTTCTATCAATTATTTAATACTTCTGCCAAATTGCTCAATTTTCGAGCCAAAAATATGAATTTTTTACAAAAAAGTTGAATTTTTAAAAAAGAGTTAATTTTTAACCGAACAGATTATTTTTTAACAGGCAGTTGCATTTTTAACCGAAAGGCAAAATTGCGTACAGAAAGAGATGAATTTTCAAATCAATAAGATAAATTTTCAACAAATTAGTTTGATATTCTACTAAAAAAGAAACTTTTTAAGAAACTCAAAAGATTTCAATGAAATTGTGTAATTTCCATGTCAAAAAGACGAATTTTTAACAAAACAGTTGACATTTCATCCACGAAATATATATTTTTAACAAAATTGTATTTTCAACAAACAAATTTTGAACCAAATAGTACATTTTTTTACCATAAAGATGAATTCATTACTAATGATTTCATAGTAGACTTTCTAACAAAAAATAAATAACTTTCAACCAAAGATAGTTGGATTCTTTTTTGCGTTCTCTTAATTTAGTTCTTATTTAAGTAGAAAAACGAAATACAGATGAGAATAGGAACAAGACTGTGATGACAGCTTTAAATGAATAGGAATTTTTATAACTTATAAAATAATGAATAAAATTTCAAATAAACAATTAGAGTTAATTTTTAATACTTTCAAAATATGAGCTAGAAAACTGGAAATTTTGCTTACAAAATCAAACGAATTTTCCATTGGACACTTGTCGATTTTAGACTATACTCTTTTAAATTCGGTCTGTACATACTGTAAGTTTAATATTTGAAAAATTTAATGACTCTATTTTGATACTATTTTGAAATTTGTGACGCATTTTTCACTATTTTGTTATCTCCAATGCCTGCAATGTGGACAAAGTAAATAAAGGAATTTCAGGTTTATTATTATTACTAATAATCGAAAATTTTTAATTTCAGCATCTGACATCGCTTATCAAAAATACTGGACCACTGGAACTTGCCCCTCAGAAGCCTTTAAAGGAAGACGCACCAAAAGTAGATATCACTAACATCAAATTAGACACTCCTCCAAGTTACAAAATTGGAGACTTAATCGCCACTCGTGCTGCTTATGGAACAGCCATAGCGAAGGTATTTTTTATATCCCCTCTCTGTTTTTTATAAATTATATTTACAGGGTGGCCGCAGGACCGAGAACCGGGAAAGGACAGTGAATTTAGTTTTTGACCGGGAATTTTACAAATTTTTCAAGAAAAAAAACTGTCCCACTTTAATGTCAACCATTTTTTAAATAATTAGTTAAATTCTTATTTTTTCAATTATTATATTATTTGGTTTATAAACTTTAGTTCACTTTATAAAATTCAGTTTCACTATTTATAAATCAAATATTCAAAACTAAAGAAAAGAACTAAACTTTGAAACTTACAATTTTAATTGTTCTATTTTAAAAAACTGCAAGTCAAACTGTTGAATTTTGTTGTTTAAATTACAATTGAACACCTACTATTTAAAAAAAAATCCGTAAGTTAAAGAGATATTTAGAAGTTTAAAATTCATTCTAAATTAATATAAAATTCTAAATGATTTCAAATAATTGAAACAGACAAACACCGGCTATTCGTATCAAAACTCCGATGCAAATAGTTCACAGCCTTATTTAAAACCAAATATAGATTTTGGCAGATTTTTAACACAAAATTTAGAAGCTTTTTGAAAACTTTGAAAGGCAAAGGTATTTGAAATTAGTCAAATGAATAAAAAACATTTTCTAGGAAAATTTAAAATTACAAAATTATGAAAAATAAATGTAGAAGATTTAAGGGAAATTTTCTTTATTTGGCAAGATTTTAAAAAAATCACCTGGAAAAGTTTTAGGAAAAATTGGAATAATTGTAAAAGATATTAATTTTTGAAGATTTTAAAATAAAATTTTGAAGCATTTTAAGGATTTCTAAACTATTGAAAATAAAAATAATTTAAGTTTTAATTTAAGAAGTGATTATATTAAGGTTTATAGAATCTTTCATGCTACATAGAAGTTTTATACGTACCTTTGCCTTAATTTAAGAAGTGTTTAGATAATTTAAAAAATGTAATCGTTCAATTTTTAATGTTCCAGCTTAAAATTGCTAAAAATGATATAATTTTTTTAATTCATTGGTTGATTCTTCAATTTAGAGCATCAAATTTATATTTTTAAAACTGAATCTGAATATTTAAATTTTATAATCGATAAAAGTAAAAAAAATGTTAGCAGTTTAACTGCATTTCATTTTAAATTGTTTAGTTAAAAAGTTTTAGTAACATCCATTTTATACGTGTCAGTTATTGAGCATTTGAATACAACATTTTTAAATTAAAAAACTTTGAAGCTTTAGTTTTAGAAGTTTAAAATTCAAGAGTCCCACGTTGAGAACTTTAATTTGCCGCTTAGTTTTTATTACTTCGAATGGAAAAATTTTTGGCTTTAGAATTCGCTTTTTTTAAATTACATTGACCGTAAAAATTGTTTGCGAGCCGGAAAAAACCGAGAATTTTTTTCTTTGATTAAAACCGCCGCCCTGATTTAAATTTATAGAGGAGCGTTTTAATGATATAATTTCTTTCCAGATTGCAAAGAACAACTCGCGCGTGATTGCCCTCGATGCTGATACAAAAAATTCAACCTTCTCTGAGAAGATAAAAACTGTCGATCCAAAGAGATACATCGAGGGTTTCATAGCCGAACAAAATATTGTTGGTGTTGCGATAGGAGCTGCTTGCAGAGACAGAACTGTCGCTTTCGTCTCGACTTTTGCAACTTTCTTCACCCGAGCATTCGATCAGGTAATTTTAGCCCTTGAAATCCGAAATCTTACTTCTGATATTTCAAATTAGATAGTTTTCATTCTGAAAGGTCTAATTTAAAATGAAAATTTAGGAAATTAAATTCAGAATGAATCGAAATTAAAATTCCTCTTTAACGACCGACGTTCAAGTTTAAAGAAAAAATTTTCAGAAATTAAACAAAAATCTAAAATCTAATGATCAAATTTGAAAATTACACTAAGGTAGTTGTCACGGAAAAAATTAGGTATCTGAAAACAAAGTTTTCTGTGATTTTAGAAATAGAAATGATTTATCAGTGATGTCTTATGAAAAAAGAAACATTATGTTGTAGGAAAATAGTTTAAAACTTATGAAACATAAATATTTTAACAATTTTTTGCAATTTAGTTTCTTCTTAGTAATTTAAAAAAGTTTGAATTTTAATAAAGCATGGTTTATTTCTTCGGGTAAAAAATTCTCTATAACTCTGTTCCTAATTTTGAACATAAGGAAATAAGCTTTGAAGACATTTATTTCATTAAAAATTTTTTTGTCAAAAATCGTTTTAACCATTTCAGCCATAGAGAAATTTACTTTTCATATTTGAAACCGTGGGCTTGTAGAGAACGTTTTCGCCGAAAAAATAACTCATTAGTTATTAAAATTCAAGCACTTTTCAAAAAATGGCAAAAATATTTTTAAATAAATTTTTTTGTAAGTTTAAAATTGATCTCATTAAAAATCTTTTTTATTAAATATAACTCCCTCAATATTATAATGTTTTTCCTCTTTTTTTATATTTTTGATTTCACAATAAAAAAAACATTTACAAAACATTTTGTTTCCTCATGGTTAACGGTTGTGGTCATCTTCAAAGATTTTTTTTATTGCAGTTTTCAAAAACTTGGTTCAATTTGAATAAATAGTGTTTTTTTCTTCGGGTAAAATATTCCCTACAACTATAATGTTTCTAGTTT
This sequence comes from Druon quercuslanigerum, assembly GCA_010014905.2. Lineage (NCBI taxonomy): Eukaryota > Metazoa > Arthropoda > Insecta > Hymenoptera > Cynipidae > Druon > Druon quercuslanigerum. Next base: position 16,885 of record JAAAKG020008408.1, read on the forward strand.
TGAAAAAGTATAAATAATCTTAAAAGGTAATTATTTGTTAGCAATTCTTTTTCTTTTCCAGCAATCGTTTTGACGATTTCAGTCAAAGTCGAATTTAATTTTAAATTTGGGAACAAATTAATTAAATTAAATTAATAAAAATTAAATTGATTTTCTTAAAAATAATTTTTTGGTTAGTTTAAAAAGTTTTTTGTAAAGAATAATCTTTTTGGTTTGAAGAATCACTTGAAACTTAATTTTCGCCATTTAAATAAAAAAAAGAGTAAAGAAAAAAGCCACTACATGATCTTTCTTTTTTTTCCTGGCTTATTGAATTTTTTTAAACATAATAAGAAAAATTTACAAAAATTCGGATCATTTTAAAAGATGTTAAGAAGTTGTGCAAAAATGTCTAAAATAATTTAAAGTTTCGAAAAGTATTCAAAAATTCAAAAACAAAATGTAGATTTTTAAAGGTTTTGAAACGAAATTTTGAAGCTAATTAAAGATTTTAAAAGGTTTTAAGAAAAAACAAAATTTTTCTTGTTATTCCTGGGTAAATTAAAAATTATTTTTAATTTTTAAAAACTATTTTTAAAAGAATATTTAACAATGTGTAAAAGCCACATTTAAAAATACTTTGAATTAAACTAGTTTTACTTTTAATTTAAAAAGTATGTAGTAAAAAAATGTAATCGTTTAATTTTTAATCTTCTAACTTGAATTTGCTTAAAATTATATCATTTTAAAGCTCATAAATTTATTGATTTATTTTTTAGTTTAGAGCATTAAAAATGATAAATGAAAAATGAATATATTTTTTAATTGAATCTGAATCTGTGAACTGTATAATTTACGAAAGCTTTTAATGTATCAGTTTAACTGCATTTAATTTGAAAATTTGAATTAAATACTGCTTATAATTCAGGTTTAGAAGTTTCAAATTCAAGCATTCCACTTTAAATGCTTCGCTTTGCAGTTCAGTTTTTATGACTCCTAATGAAAAAATGTTTAGCTTCAAGAGTTCGAATTCTTCAATTTCATTGACCATGAAAAACGTTTGTAAATAGTAAAAAAAACTGGAGTTTTTTTTATGATTCAAACAGCCACCCTGAAATTTAAAAAAAGTCATTCAAGAAATTTTTCTCAAAAAATTTTGTTTCAAAATTTTCTTGAATGATATTTTCTTGGAATTTCTGGGTTTTTTACGTTTTGCAAACATTTTTCACGGTCAATAAAATAAAAAAAATCGAACTTTTAAAGCCAAACATTTTTTTATTAGAAGTAATAAAAATTGAAATATTATTGAAATATTAAAATGGAATGCTTGAATTTCAAACTTCTAAAACTGAAGTTTAAAAGTGTTTTAATCCAGATACTCTACAGTTTACATATGCAAGATGGAAGCTATTATTATTATTATTATTATTGTTATTAAATTGAATAATAATTATTAATTTGGTTTTACAGATAAGAATGGGAGCGATATCACAAACGAACGTGAACTTTGTCGGATCCCATTGCGGAGTGTCAATCGGAGAAGACGGACCTTCCCAAATGGGTTTGGAAGACATAGCCATGTTCAGAACAATTCCAGGCTCGACTGTCTTTTACCCAAGTGATGCAGTTTCCACCGAAAGAGCAGTGGAGCTGGCAGCCAACACAAAGGGAGTTTGCTTCATCCGAACATCCCGTCCAAACACTGCCGTCATCTACGAGAACGCAGAACCCTTTGCGGTCGGAAAGAGCAAAATAGTCTGGAAGTCTGATAAAGATGAGGTCCTTGTCATCGGAGCTGGAGTGACTCTCCACGAGGCCTTGGCAGCTGCCGCAGAACTCGGCAAGGCTGGAGTTCATATCAGAGTGATGGATCTCTTCACGATCAAACCTATCGATAAAGACGCAATTGTATCGAATGCGAAGGAAGTCGGTGGCAGAATCATCACCGTTGAAGATCATTACCCTGAAGGAGGTTTGGGAGAGGCAGTTTTGTCGGCAGTATCCTCGGTGCGAGATATTGTCCTGAGGAAACTTGCTGTTCCGGAAGTTCCTCGTTCGGGACCGCCAAACACTTTGCTTGATGCGTATGGCATCAGTACGCGCAAGATTGTCGCCGCGGTTCATGAAATTCGCAAACTCTAATCTTTTGCGGAAGATTGTGGCTTCTGAATGGCAAGAATAAAGAACAAGACCAGCGACTTAAGTAAGGAAGGCATAATATGTGATCCAAGACGCTTTATATTTTGTACTCGCCTGTTGTGAATTTTTCATGTAGCGTTTAGAAATGATCGCGTTTTTATTTATGGGTACCAAGTATCCTGCACTGGCTAACCCATTAGAAAGCTGTGTAAGAAAGCTATTTTATTGTAGCTTTATCTTTACAGTAGGGTTGAGCAAAGTTATAAATTTATACTTAATATACGTTTATAAATCTTTTTGATAATCTAAGTGTGAAGCAGTTTGACACTGCGATGATTTTTATATTCGAAATGTTGTTGCATTTATTATCGATTTAGTTCTTTATGAAGCCACTGGAAGTGAATAGAACTATTTTCAGAAATCACGGCCTTTTTTCTACCTTAACTGTTCTTCTTTAAGTTTAGATATTTTAATCAGGGTGTCTACCTGACCGGGATTTTTCATTCCATTTACAAAAATGAATATTAAAAGTGTTTGTTCCATCCTGAAATGAACAATGAAAAAGATTTTATAGCCGATAATAACTCGCTTTCTTTTATTTTTAACGTTTCAAAAGAAAAATATAAAAACTGTGATTATGATTCAGCGTAGGGACTTTTGGAAGAGATATTTGTAATTATAGATTTGAAAAGGGAATTATCTAAAAGAATTATTGTAGTTCTAATTTTAAATAGCGATTTTCGACAAAAATGACATTTCTGAGTTATACGTGGATTTAAAAAAAAAAGTATAATGAAATATAAGTCTGACTTCAAAATTGTTGGAAGCAATTATATGTCATTCTTAATTAGGTCGGAAGATTTTCAATAAAAAGTTATAAGTCAGATCTCGAACAAGGAATTTTTCAACAGAATTATAATTCTAACTTGACAGAGGAAATTTTCGAACTCAATTTTAATTATAATTATAATAGCTATAGATTTCAGTAGAGCATTTTCGAAAAGAATGATAAATTTAAGGTGGTTAAAGACATTTTTAAAAATAATTATAATTCTGACAATGGGTAGGGAATTTTCGAAAAGTATTAAAATTATGAGCCAGGACATGGAAATTTCAAAAAGAAGGATAATGATAAGACCGGGAAACTTAAAAATTTACCGGAAGAAAGCCGGGAATTTACTGGAATTTAAAATCCTGCGTCTGGTAGACACTCTGTTTATTTTTAATAATTAAGTTTTGTTTTTTCAATTTAATCATTTTTAACTTTTACTATTTTTCTATAGGGTCTTTATTATTTCAATTAACTATTCCGTTTTTAAAACAATCATTAACATTAACCCTTCTTTACAAACATAAATAATTCCATTTGATATAAAAGCATCTGAATTTAAGGTGGTTGTGCCAAAAATCAGGCTTTTAGAGAAAAAAGGCTTTTCAGATTTTAAGAATTTAAATATTATCAGTCATGTCTTATGCAAGAAAAAAAAATCTTTTTTATTAGAAAAAGTTTAAAACTTACACACATTTATTATTTTTGGGGAGAAAAATTCCATACGACTTTCAGAATTGAATACAGTAGAAAAGTAGAGAATATTTTCCCTGAAAAATAAAGCATCTCTTGGTAATGTTAAACTATTATTACAAAATTTGTAAGAAGTGGCAGTTAAAAAATTCAATTGTAAAAAACATTCCTAAAATGATTTTTTTGTAATTAAAATTTTTTTTTATTTTAAGTGACATCAGTAATAATAATTATTATTATTTTGACTCTGAAAGCCAAAAAAAAAATTTTTTTTTCAGAAATCTGATTTTAAGCACAACTGCCTTAATTGAAGTATAAACATTTTTTAACTTTTAATTTTTAAAGAGTCAAAATTTGAAAGCGGTTAGAATTCAGATTCTCAGAACTGGTCCTGAATTTTAAGTAGAATTTATAAGTTTTTTCATGATTTTATTCAAAAGATTCATTATATGAAATAAGGTTAACTTTAAATACATTTTTTATTATCTGATATATTCATATATTATATTAACAATGGGCAATATATGCTTTTCGATTAGTATATTAAAAATTTTAATATATATTATTAATTAAATATAGACTATAACTCATGTTAATTTTATCAATAATCTTATTTATCACGATAATTATTTTTAGAATAATTTTTGAATATTATTTTCTGCATTAATCATTTTTATCAATAA
>JAAAKG020008419.1:0-21206 GCA_010014905.2 Druon quercuslanigerum
CGCCAGTAATCTGCCATTTTCGCATCGCTCAAGAGGCGGCGAAAGTCGAATTTTCGTTGCGCGTATTATGAAAATACATTTTCTTGTAAAGCGATTATATTTGCAACATTCTTTAAAAGCTTTCAAGTTGAAACACTCAGTTTCATCGTTATTGAGAACTGAAATCGCCTATTCGTACATAAATTATTTTTAGGCTGAAATGATTAACATTTTAAAGTTTTGTTTTCGAATATGAATTGAGAAAACCTTCAGAAAGATTTCTGTTATTTTTCAACCCGTTTCCATAATTTTTAACGAACACATGACAACTGATAGTTCATGAACGAAAATTTGGATACATAAAGCCTGTTTTTTAACCGTCACCACTGCAATCTTTTGAAATAATCTTATTATTAACCGTCCTTGCAAAGATTTTTTGTGCAGCCTAAAATTATCTTTGCAAAAAAGATTGTCTTGTTTATCAGTGATTATTTTCGATACTTTTTTTCTACTTTTGTAGAGGGGTTAAAATTTAACGAATCTTTAGTAAATATTCACGAAAAAGCAGAAATAATACTATTAATAATTTAAATACACGCATACTATACCACTATGACCATTAGTCGTTACATCAACTGATGCTGGTTTTATTTCGTCACCACACATTATCAATTTTGTTGGAAGTATTTATTTTATTTTACTCGTTCAAATATTTACAGGAGATTAATGTGTTTCATTGCATTTTTTGCCAAAATTAAAATTCATAAATGCAAAAATTTTAAGTCCACATATAAGTTTTAGTTTTTATTATAAAAAATCTAGTACAACTCACAGAGAATTTAGTGATAAAATACGCCGCACTAAAAATTCGTATTACGATTCTTTTCTCCATTGGAAGGGTTCTGAAAGAATTGTTTAAGAATGCTTGAAAAATACAGAAATTATAAATTAATACGACGACAATACTAATACTCTCAAACTTGGATTTGAGAAGTCCGAATTTACGACGTTCTACGAATTAATGTCCTTGGAAGTTTCGTGAAAAAGATCCACGGGACCGAGAGAGGGGCGGTACTCACTGCTCAGTCATGCGTGACAAAGAGCATATGTGTCTAAATCTAAGAGAAATGGTTCAGGCAGCCCTGACTGTTTACCTTGAGACTGTATGGATTCATGATGGAGACATAGAAATTACTCTGTAACATGTGGTACACTTGTACAACTACATCCTGAATATTCGTATCAGTGAAGTCGAAGAAAAGTATTTCTAGTATAATTATTAATTCAGCTTCAATATACTGATAGTGGGTAGTTGAAAAATATGTTCAATAAATTAAAATAAAAAAAGATTTATAGAAGAAATTAATAAAAATTTTATTAACGAGCACAAAAAGCTGTAAGATTTTTTAAAACAATTTCGAGAGAGAGGAAAACTTTCATAGCCAATTGAAGAATTTTTTTTAATTAATTTAAATACGAAATAGAACGAAAATCAGTAAAAAATCATTTTTTGCTATCTATTAGGTGGATTTTCCATCTTTTGGATAAAATTCTTATTTTATTACCATTTTTTTATATTTCAGAACTGGTCAGAATGTTTTAATAATCATACGCCCTTCCAAAACTCACACGTGCCCTTCTCTACTCATCCTCATTTCTAATAGTTTCCTTTAATTCGCCTTACTCTGCGCTTATCCTAGTACTCCTCCTCTTATTCCGCCTTATTTCACCTTTTTTCCTTCCATCCAAATTGTTCACTGCTCCCCCCCCCCTTGGAAAAATTATGACGGACAGACGGACACCTGTCTGAAACTGCAAGGATTCAAATTTCCACTTGTTCATGTCAATTATTTAAATATTTGGTAAACAACAGCAATTCCTAAATAATTCTAAGCACTAGGCTGTTCCAAAAAATTCACTTTTTATTTGTTGTGAACGATTCTACCCCCAATTTGTTCATTTTCCGGAAAAAGAAAATCTGTAATTTTCTTTTCACCTGTAACCCAATCTGACGGACTCTTGCCATTAACATGGAGTTTTAAATGGATAAAGCTGGGATTTTAAAAACAGGAGCACTTGCTATAAACTTTTTGTAAATGAGAGTATAGTAACCTCTTAAGTATGGTTCAAGGAATGATTTCCACCCAATAACTTTCAATTTTGACCCTCTATCAGCAATAAAAATTGAAAGTCGAATTTTCACATGTATAAATTTAAAGCACCCTAGTAGCACACCTTTTATAACATATTTTATTAAAAATGCTACGGATTTAAAATATATAATTATTTGAAATCACAAAAAAGACTTATTTCATAAAAGAAATAGGATACCTGAAAAGTCTGACAAAAAAGTTTACACTTTATGTTAAATGAAGATTTAAATTAACGATCTCAAATGCATTTGGTCTATCTTTGTCTTGAATAAAAAGCTGAAAATAATAATTTAAATTTTATATTATATCTGGAATGTAGACATTATTTAAACTGATGAAAGTACTATAAAATGTGCAAAATGTTACTAGAAAAGTAATAATTATATCATGCACCGTCAGTTTAATTCAAGATAATTCAAGATAATTCAAGATAATTCAAGATATTATAAAAAAGCATCACATAGTAGAACCCCACACATATACAGTTAAATGTTTACGTTTGAGCAATAGATTTTGCTGTAACTTTGTGCACAAAAAATAGAAAACTCTTCATTACATGAAAAAATTAATTTTATTTAAAAGATAAAGTTATTAACATTCCTGAAAAGTAGCAGCATAAATGATTTATAATTTTCGAAAAATAAACTTGACCTAAATAAGTAAGGTTTATCAACGACTGTCTATTTGATACATTAAACCCTGGCAATTTGTTAAAATTTTAAAAATTAGTTTTCAAATCATTTTTAAGTTTTTCTTCTCAAATTTACATTTTCAACATGTATAATATTTATTTTTCAACACTCATAACCGATTATAATTTATTTATTTTTTTATTTAATTTTTTCAACTTTGATTGCACAAATTTACTTAGAAATTAATCGTAAAAATAAAGTTGCACTTGGCCAAGTTTTTGCATATTAATTTTTATTTTTGAGTAGCCGTGTATACCGCATAATTTTAGAATAATGAAAATAATAAGAAACTTTTTACAACTTATTAATGTCAAAGGTAATCAAACTGACGAATCTTTTGAAGATGTTTAAAAATGTGTAAATTTTGACATTCGTAAGGTATGCAGAGAATATCAGGTTCTTTTTCAAAATATGATAGGATTTCTAGTGAATATTTCAGCAAAGCGTAAATTTTAATAATTTATTTCCCAATAAAAAGTAAATTTTTATCAGCCTGGAATATCTAGAAGGTTTTATAGAGTGTTGCAAAAAAACGTTGAAACGATTTTTAAAAAAATGTTAATTTCGATATCTAGGAGATATGCATAAGATATTACAGTATGTTCCAGAAAAACGTTCCAAAAACATCACAAGATATCTAATCGATATCCCAAAGAGTTTAAAATTCGACATCCCTGCCATATCAACCATCTGCTATTTTTAAAATCAAGAAAATTCCAAAAAATAGCATAGGATTTGTAATTGATAAACCAGTAAAGCCTAAATATCCACGTCCCTCACATATCCATAGGATATCATGGAATGTTTTTAAAACTTAAAAACCATCACTGAGATATTCATAAGATACCATAAGATGTTTTAAAACAAACGTTGCAAAAATATAAAAATATTTTTATTAGATATCGAAGCAAACCGTAAATTTCGATATGCCTGTAATGTCAAACTAATATCATAGCATATTATAAAAACATTCGAAAACATCACACGATGTCTGAGGATATCCGAGTTAAGAAAAAACGATGATATCCCTGAGGTATCGATAGGATATCACGGGATGTTTGTAAAAAAATTCCCAAAACATTACAGGATCTCTAGTGGATATTTCAACAAAGCACGAGTTTTGATATCCCTCGAAAATCCGTGATATATCTCTCTATATCATAAAAACATTTCAACGCCACCACTGCCGCTATTTCAAGAATTGAAAACGTTTTTAGATAGGATAGCAATATTCTGACCAAACCAACAAAATAGAAGCAATTTCGTATATAGTTTCGAGAAAGATAATAAAATATTGTTATAAATATACTATTTAATTAAAACTAGGAGTATATACTGGACATGTTTAGGAGATACACACAAAAACATCAGTTGACTGAATATATTGCCCTAACAAAAATATACCCGAAATATACTTCTTCCCTGCCAAAAACATAAACCCGATGAGCTGTATTACCCCATGTGTCATATCACCGTAAGACATATTACCACATTTTTGGCCCATATTACCGCAGATGTGCTACCTCATCCAAAAACAATAACCCACATTTTTTAAACCTTTGTTTATTAACATAAAACGAGAGCAAAAATTAATTTTTGTGCAAAATTTTAAGCCAGCAACTAAATAATGCATGAAATTCTACTGTTGACAGGAGGTGACCACCCTGAAAGTATTCTGTGGAGGTTTGACTGCGACCTGGTAGGTGAACCGGATGTGGTGATATCACCACCTCCACCCCCACCTCCTCCACCATCTGCCTCTGTTTCGAGAACCACAACCCTTTGACCAATACTAGAAGAGGTGCCTACAGGTGTACCCGTCCAGAATGAATTACCCACACAAGCTTCTATGGTGATCATCAACGTTGATCAAAAAGAGACCTGTTTATAGCGCAAGTAGTTACCGGGGAAGGTTACAAATTAAAAGAAAAAAACTTCCTGCGGTAGTTCCGAGTTATAGTGAATTTGAAAAAAATACAATTGTTTATTCTGAATATAAGAGAAACATTGGAGCAACTGTCCTCGCAAAACATTTGTAAAATAAGACGAGTTGACAGATTACCTTGTAAAACTTTACTTGAGGTTAAATATCTTCAAACATCGAGTAATTTGAAAATCGAGATATTATGAAATTTTGTAAATAGTTGATTTGTAAGTTGACAAAATTTGTGATAAATTTACATCTAAGACCTAAAAGAAATAGATTACGAGAATAAAGTGTAGAGTAATCAGTGAGAAAAATTTGAAAAACAATTTTATCTGACTTATTTATTGAGGATAATGAGAAATGAAGATTAAAAGAAATATTCATAAAGGGAAAGTGTTAGTCAAAAATTTAATGAATTTTTAAGGTATTTTATGACTTGGACCAATTTCAGCATTGCCATTAAATATTGTAACTTGTGTCGATTTAACGAAAGGAGTCTAAATTGTTGTTCCAAAATGGAAAATCATATTATTAATTATTTATAAACTTATTTGATACAATTTTCTGGGTAGTTACGTAAAAATTGTATGATATAAAACGGTTTCAAATAACATATCGTGAACAACCGACATACAGTACGAGAAAAAAATTCTTCTGGTCAAATTAGTCTGCAGCTTACAATTTTGAATAAATTTTAGTTCTTTTTTTAATTAAGAATTAAATTAATTTCAAAGATATTCGCGCGAGCTGATTAAAGTTTTTCAATTTATTTTATGATTTAGCAAACAAAGTTATAATTTAAGAAGAAAATTTATAAACGATCTGATTGTCTTTTGCAACTACATGTCGTTAGTTTTTTTCCGAAATTGACTATCGATGACTCAAAAAGGACCCTATTTATTAGAAGACTTTATAAGGTTACATTATTTATTATTTATTCAAATGAATTTTGTAAAAAGATACGGATTTTTTTCCAATGACCAGCTGCAGATTCCATTTTTCCAATTGAAGTAAGCCTGAAGAAGTTCGCCATATTCCTTTCTTATGTTATTTTATCAAGGAGCCCCGATTATTTATTATAATCAATTTTACTTAGAAAAATTCGCCACTTCATAATTGTTTAAAAGTAAACAACTGCTTCTTCAAAAGATTTAAATTTTATTATCTATAATGGTTCGAGCTGTACTTTTTATTTTTTTGTATTGTAAAGTTCTTTCAATATTTGCTCGATATTTCCATTTTTTAATGGAATTTATTTAATTGAACAAAAACTATTATCACCTTACAAAAATTCTTCTGATCAATAATATCCTTTATGTGTCAAGCTTTGATTTTTTTTAGAAAATTGTTTATAAATTAAACAACTAATGGTTATTATTGAAGTTTCATAAGGAAAGGATTGTTCTAAAAAATTTTAATTGATTTGTTTTGAAACCCGAAAAAAGCTGCAGAATGCGCGATATTATTTTTTAGGGGAACCTTGACCAATTTCACGATTTTTTGCTTGAATATAAGTATATATGCAAAAAATGCGGTCGTTTATAATTATTTGTTCCTAATGTCAACTCTCACAAATCTCTTTGTAATTTATTCAAATTCAATTCTAAACAAAAAATTATGAATCGGATAAAAATTGAAAGCTCCGGACTAACTTGTCCAGAAATTTTTTTTGCCGCACTGTACGATGGATGCTATCGGAGTCACTAACCAGGTGACCAGTTAGAAAAACGCCTTAGCTTTGTAAGATGATAGCAGCGGTCACAGTATAGATAAAAAATTTTCAACCCGTTGGAAAGCTGATTAAATTCTTTGTTAAATGAGCCCTATTTAAAGTAATTTTTCGTAGTGCATATTAAGTTAAAACTTAAGAGAAAAAAATAAAATTCCGATTGTTAAAAAATTTGGTACTTCAATTTTTAACAAACCCGTATATTTTATTTAACGCTCAGTGGCTTGAATAAAAAGAAATAATCCTAAAGATCAATTCTTTAAAAATTGATTTTTTTCTTTCTCCCTTTATAAGTCAGCTTTTTTAAGTTTCAGAAAATACATTTTTATCATTATCCTGAATGATGCTAACATCTTTCAAAGATAGGGTTAATCTTTAATGAATCATCTGGTTAGTGATCCGATACTATCCGCCGGTAGTGTACAATTAATTTTCAATCCAATGATTTTTTCGATACAACTGAAGATCTTTCTTTATTCATATCGCCGAAATATTGACAAAAAAACTGGCAATCAAAATGATAGGATCTGCAGACAATAGTCTGCAAACTATTTAATTATTATCCAACAGTTGATAATTTAGTATTTTTTTCTTTATCTCAATAGTTTCATGATCTGCCGTACTTTTTTGATACACAATTTCTTGTGTTCTTCAAAAAGTATTTAAAAAATTTTATTCCCAATAGAAAAGTTTTCCTGAATCACAATGAACTTTAGTACAGCAAGAAGTATAGAAATAATTGTTCTTAGTTATTTAAAAACTTAAATTGAAACTATCAGCTGCAAATAATGGGAAAGGATTGTACATTTGTAAAAAGAGTTAATGTTTTATTAAACGTTTTAGCTCATCTGTTTAAAAAAATTATTTCTGTAACCAGTACTCGAAAAGTTCATCATCAAAGAATTAATACAATTGTATCTATTACTTTACATTCATATAAAGTTACAATGCTCATGTACATAATTTTTCTTGAATTTTTACTGTAAATTATTTTTCATAAACTTAGTCTATAGTTATCACAAAGAAGACTGTTTAGCGAAGTCAAAATACAGATAAAAACATGTCACGAAGTACGTGGGTCGTTATCCGTGTATCTGTGTACCTTTTACGTATATAAACTATTTAGTAAAAGTATGCGGGCATACATCGAAATTAAAAATTTTATTCTTAAGAACTTCGATAAACATTTATTCATCCTTATCTCATGTAAAAAATTAATTTAAGAGCTACCACAAACTCATGTATTATTTATATAATTGGAGTTGGCTACAATCAGAAAAACAATCTGAAACCAAATAACTGTTTTCTTAGATATACCTGAAAATGTGAATTAACCAACCAAATTTTGGTTGATTCAAGAAAATATTTGATTATTCCAACAAAAATTTTTCTTGGAGCAAGGGATCGTTCAAAAAGTACATCACTCTGCCATGCGCTGGGGGGAGGGGGTAATGAACCGTGAAACCATACATGGATCATTTAAATGTGAATAAAAATTTGTTTACATGCTTGGTAACATGAAAATTAGTCATTTTAAATTTACGAGTAAGGCATATAAAGATCATACTTTCTCCTATTCCCTTATTTATCTCTCGTTTAAAGAATTCCTTTTTTTCCCCTATTTTCAAGAAACTTCGCCCTCTTTTCGTTTTTTGGATAAATGCAAACTGAGATAATATACAAATTGCAAAATACACTTCAATTTTATTTTTATTTAATAAGAAAAGCCAACTACTTTTTGTTGAATGTTCATCCTTTTTAATCGAAATCTCTACTGTTATATTTTTTATTCAGAATTAATCTCTTTTGATTAAAAATTACACTACTTGAAATTAATTTCTTTTTTTTAATTCAACTATTAAATTTCTACTTAAGAATACCTTTTTTTTTAATTTAACTACTTTGCAAAACAGTCATTTTATTTGTTTGAATATTTAACCGTGTTGTTGAAAATTCGTTATTTTTTATTTCAAAATAACTTTTTCTAGCTAAAAATTTAACTATTTCGTTTCTGGTTGCAAATTTATTATGGTATAAATTAATCTGTTTGACTAAAAATACAACTCTTTGTTGTTAAAAAATCTCTGTTTCAATTTAAACTTTAACTATTCTCTTACTAGTTGTTTATTGTTATTTATAGTAAATTATTAACCAATTTTATTGAAAAAATCAGATGTTTTGCTTTAAATTTGTATTTATTGGTATAAATAAATCTTCTATACTGAAAATCTAACAACTTGGTATAAAGTGGATCTAATTTTTGTTAATTATTTAAAAATTCATCTCTGTAATTGAAAATGTAACTATTTCCTTAAAAAGTATATCTTTCTTTGGTTAAATTAAAATTTTTTTAAATAAAAATGCATTTTTTATAATATTTTTACTAAATATTTAATATCTTTTTAGGAAGACAGTTCTAGTATTTGTTACAAATTTAAGTATTTAGTTAAAAATTGAATTATAATGTTTAAAATTCAACTGTTTTGTACAAATAAATTTTTTGTTAAAAATGCAACTTGCTTTATTGAAATTTATCTGTTTTGTTGAACATTCATCTATCGAATAAAAAATTCGTCTCTCTAGATGGAAAATGCAACTAATACATTTTTTTTAAATTAATTGTTTGGTTTGAAAGTTTATCTTTATTGTTGAAAATTTACCTAATTTGCTGAAAATTCGTATTTTTTTGCTTAAAATTAATTTTTTTAACTAAAAATGTATCTTTTTCATGTTTGGTTGATAATAATTGATATTTTTTAACTAAAAATTCAGCAATTACTTTGAAAATCCATGTATTATCAAAAATTCATCTTTTTCGTGGAAAATTAATCTTGTTAGTTGAAAAATAATTATTTTGGTTAAAAATCCAACTATTTTCTTGAAAATTGAATTATTTTCTTGAAAGTTCAACTTTTTGGCTTAACTTTTTGGCACATTACGGTTTACTTAAACCGGTACATCGATTTCGTCACCAATATCTTTCAAGAAGAAATTTTTGCCAGAAACACTGAAAATTATACAACTTTTAATTAGTTTCGAAATTTTTTAAAAGCTTCGACTATTGGTTTAAAAGTTTATCTCTTGGCGTCGAAAAATCAACTATTTGGTTAAAAGGTTAACCTTTTAATTGAGATTCATCCCATTCGCTTGAAAATTCAACTTTGTTTAAAATACATTTGTATGTTCTTCGTTTTCTTCAAAAATTCTTTAAATGAAACCAAAGAAAAATTTCCACTTTAAAGGGGGAGGGGTATTCGTATTTGTGACGTCAGACTGGTTCACATTTCAAATTTCAAATTTTATGTGATGAACAATGACGAAAAAGGCGAGGGGCTGACAAAATGTTCCAAATAGCGTGACGTGGTTTTTGCACGACCCATAGACAAATATGCAATAGCCATATTCTTTGGTTCAATAAACAACAGTTTTTTTACAGACCCAAATCGTTTTCGCTCTGTAAGTCCAGAGAAAGTTCTTTAATTATTATTAAATTATACCAAAATGTGCAGACTAATTAAAAAATACTTCAGAGAAAATATAAAAAAAAAATATTCCTAATTTTTATTATTATACGATGAAGGGTGCATGGGTTCAAAATATAAATATATGTAGGTATGTGTGAACGAACACATAGGCATGTGCGCATAAGTGTGAGGTATTTTGTCACGTTAAAAATCCTTAATCATGTTTTGAAATAACTGAAATTATATGAAATGTATTGTATATGGTGAGTAAATATGTTGAATTGTACAAAAAAGTTTAGGAGACAAAAATACAATAAATTTCAATCAATTTTAGTGGTGCTTATGAAGGTGTTTTTTTTCTTATTTTGAATAACTGAAATTTTGAGCTTTCTCCAGTATTCCGTACAAATTATACGGAATAGAGATTTTCATCAATTTTTAGATTCATCAGAATGGAAAAACAGATTAAATACATGAAAATTAAATCATTTTCTTGAATATCATTGGAAATGTCTCTACTTCAAAAAAGTAATAAGGTCCCAAATTAAAATCATTTAAAAAATTAAAAATTTTGAAACCACGAAAAGAAGATTTTCTAGAAAACGCCACCTATTTATTTTTCGCGATATTTGAAAAAAATATCTGCTAATATGAAAATGCATCCTATCCACTTTTTGCAGGATAAACTATTTTTAGAGCCGGGGACATTTTTTTATATATAATTTTTGAGTGTTTCTCGTAGCCGATGGAAGCTGTCAAAAAAGAGTGAGATTTCTCTTTAGAACTTTTCTATATGTCTCAACTTCCATCTGAACAATACTTATAACTTTAGTTTTTTAAACAAAAATGTGAAAATTTGACTTTTCAAAAATAATATTTTTCAAGCAAAAAAACATAAAAAATTTAAAAAGTTAAGTTTTTGAAAAAATCAGCTTTTAAAAATATTAGAGAAACATCCAAACATTGCATTTACAACAAAAATTCCGTTAATTTTTGATAATTCGCATGTAATCCTTCAATGATTTTCACAAATTCAAAAAAAAAATCTATTAAAATCTGAAATACGTGTTCCTTCATTTTCACCATAGAATAACTTATTCAGATAACAAATTATTCTGGCACCATGACAGACTTTTTTTAAAAACCTTTTTGCGATTTAAAATTGAATTTAGTTGATCTCGTTAAATTCATTAAAAACAAAAATACCTAATTTTTTCGAAAAATGTGATACTCGCTATTTTGAATTTGTAAGTATTATCCATATTATTAAACCATGAAATAAATTAATAAACTACTGAATTTTATATTAAGCGAAAAATTTTAATCCCCATCTATCACATAGAAACTCACAACATGAGACAAGAGCTCAAAATTTCCAATATTCAATATTAAATGGTATTAAAAAATCTGCAATAAAGAATATATGCCTATGTTTTTTGAATGTAACAAATTATATTATTAATTTCTTGATGTAAATAGTATGTTTGAATTGTAGTAAAAATTGTTAATTTACGAATTAAAGAATGTTGAATGATTGATGTAGCATACAAATTAGTAGTAAAATGAATTATATGTATATATATAAGAACAAAGGATAAAATGTGCAAGTTTCAGTGCAACGCGCAAAGAAGTGACTCTTTATGTGTGTATTCATATGAGCGCGCACATATACGGAAGAAAGATTTGAAAAATTTGCGAATTATTTCAAATTTGTATTAGTCTTGCCAAAATATCCGAGCTGCCAAATGTCTTCATATTCGAAAAGCAGTATAAATTCTTCTGGGTTTCCCTAAGTTCTACCAAATATGACCAACTATTGTAATACTCACATTATTTAGTTAAAATAATTATTAATTGAATCACAAAACACTTTCAGTGTTTTCAAGCTACTTTACTACTTATTTCTTATTTTTTTCAGGTCGCAAAAATTATTTAGATTCAAATTTTAGTATTAATATAAGCCAAAGAAAAAAAAATCATCTAATTCAGGTCTTTGTCACATTTTTCTAGTAACTTTTTCGGAATTTTTAATGTAAACAGGAGAAGAAAAATATTAGACGATAAAAGTTTGTGCAAGAATGAATTATGTTCCTTCGTTCATTCAAATCGTAAATCGTCAGTTTCTTCGATGTTTAGTTAACAAATTAAGGATAAATATTGTTACACGTTGAACTGGGTTACTCTTCTAATGAATCAAACTCCGCATAAAAATAGAGTTGAGAAACGTTTCAGATAATAGGCTTTTATCCAGTTTCACCTATTACCTGGCACGCTTCTTACCCTTAGATTTTTCTGTGTTGAATTACAGTCCCATTTTCATTTTAGGTAATTTGACAAATATTTTCTTAAAATAAACAATTGTATAAATGACGAGGACATGAAAGTAGACGTCTGCAATAATGTGCAAAACGTTTCATAGTTGGATACATTGCAGAGTGTGCTTCTGAAATCTGTAAAATAAATTTCGCCGAAAAATCACCTCGAGGATTCCCTAAATACTTTGTCTATATTAAAATAAACTTGAATTAAGTAACTGTTTGAACACCTGAGTCAGTGACTGTAAAATTCTGCATTCCCTTATTCTTCAAAAATTAATGAACCCTTAGATGTAAGGGGCACTCCATAAATTATTTTACACGTTTTTAACCATTTTTCTTCCCTCTCCCAAGGTAACAAGTCGTAGAAACATGTTTTGTACGCCCCTGCATACGTTACGTAATTTTGTAAATATTTGCAGCCATGTTTTATTGAATAAAATTTATTTACAGAGAGAACATCTGAATTTTTGTTTCCTTTTTATGTAAGAAAATATATGATAAATATGTGAAAAATTATTAAAATTTTCAAAAAATAAATCAACGCTCTCATCTTGACTGTTAACGCTTAAAGAATTCTTGTTTGCACATCTATAAGATCAAATGAATTTCAATTTTGAGTCTTTAAATTTTAATATTTCATAGAAAGCATTAAAAATGTTAATAAATTAAAAAATGTATAGTTCAAGAATTTTCAAGTATAACACTTCAGAACTGTAAAAATTTGAATTTGAATGAATTTTATTTGAAATTTCTTCAATTTGGAAGATTTATAATAATATTATAATACTATATATAATATGTAATTAGACGATCAAACTTCGCCTCAGAGATCCGGGGTTCGATACCTGAGCCGGTACCTCTGAACATTTTGTTATGTACCTTCACTACGGTTCTGGAGGTTGAGAACCCACCTTCATCTGTAGGTCCCCCAACCGTGTACTTAACTGCAACCCAGTTCGTCAATGATGGGGTAAAAACAAGGATTTGTCTAATGTCGGGGCACGCTGCTCTCAGCAGATCACTTGATTGCATTATAAAAATGCGTCCGTGACTGATAAAATATGATATATACCGGGACAGCCTCGTGAGAAACTATTCTAAAAAGTGTAAAATCGAACTCTAACCAGAAATGCCTTCGACATGTTAGGCAGTAACCATCTTAAGCCAGTGACAACATTTTATATTATAATAAATAATACGATCCGGCAATAGTCTCGTGCACCCTGTGGACACGGAGCGACCCAAGGACAACCGCCTTCTGCATTTTCCCCGCAAGTGTTTTAGCATATTGTTCACAAGCAGGGATGCTTTTCAGGCTATTAACCAGTGAAAGCTTGGCGACTTCAAGAGCGGCGATAATAAGAACGAGTAATTTAACAGAATATTCCGGGAACAATTGTCCTAACTCCCTTATAAGGTTCCTTTTCATTCTCCTTGGCTATGATGTTTTTGTCAGCTGCTGCCGAAAATTCGATAACGAACATGGTTCGCTTCTCGAAGTCGAGGAGAACTACGTCAGGCCTCGAGTGTGCAACGGAAACAAGGGTCAAAAATATGAAGCTCCAGTATATGCAGCACTTTTCATTCTCGACAATTGACTCTTTTTGCCTAGGAGCGTTTAGCGGAGTGATATTAAGGTTAATGCCGTAAGAGTGACAAAGATGGTAATAAAAAACTCTTATTGCCGAATGGTGCCTTAGAATGTAGGTCGTTCCCGTATAAATCGAACAACTAGATAGTATGTGTTCTAGATGTTCGGGGTGTGCCCTTGATGCTGAATTTAAGTCAAAGTGTTTCAGTAGCCTCCTCCGCTGCTTTGTACAGAAACGCTCCTTTACCACCTTCGTCATGCTTCCTGACCATTTTAAACAGAGGGTTCTTTTTCATTTGCGACTTCGTGTGCTGTACCCAGAATACTCCTGCATGTAATGGAACAAGAGCACGCATGCTCTTGTTTCTGTGCACAATCTTTCGAGTCCAGATATCAAGGGATCTGAGCTTGTTTTTCGTCCATGCAACCACTCCAAATGAATACAATACTACCGGGACGGCAAGCATGTTCATTGCAGATGCTTTGTTCCACGCAGAAATTTTGGAAAACCAAATGTTGCCGACGATACGTTTATGTCTGCTTCGGAAAGTATCCTTTACAGATGTCACATTCTGAATGCGGCATTGTGGCTAGCCCTGCTATGTATAAGTCTCTCCAGCGCAAAGGTGCCGTATAGCGCTTCAATCGATGTGCTCAGGGTGTTCAGAGATGCCATTAAAATTTCCTTTCTTCAAATAAATCTTAGCGAATTTTTCTAACCCAAATTCTGTCCCTATTTCCTTAGTGTACCGTTCGACAATGCCTAGAGGTAGATGTAGTTGCTATTTATTTGTAGCATAGATCTTGAGATCATGCATGTAAAATACATAAGTGACCTTGTGCTTTCGATTGGAAGGTTTGCCGTAAAGGTACTCCTCGGAATAGCGAAGTGCTGGAGATAGCGGCAATAATGTGAGGCAAAAGAGGAGTGGACTCATGGTGTCGCCCTGAAAGGCACGTCTCTGGAAAGTGACCTTGTTAGTTGTCACACGATTTTTTCATATAAGATTGTAAAGCGGGCTTTAAAAAGGGGCATCAAGCCCTCTATGCACCTCATGATTTGCGGATGAACCCTAAAGATATCCAAAAGATAGATGATAAGCATACGAGAGTTCGAATCGGAAGCTTTCCGGTAATCACTTCAGGCCATCGATAGGTCACGCTGGTAGGATGCTGCATTTTTGCAGATACAGTTATCGATAAGCAGGTTCTCCCAGCATCCTGCCACGCCTTTCTTTTAGCCGCGTTGTACATACATTTCTTGTCACACAGGTCCGATTGTTCGAAAAATCTTATCATTTAGGATAGCTGTAAATATCTTACACAGCGTGTTCAGACAAGTGATTGGCCTATAATTCTTTGGGTTAGCTAATTTGCCCAATTTCTGCAGGAGTACTATGCGTTCTTCCACCAGCCACTCCAGAATTAGCTCTTCCGACTTCAAATATGAGGTAACAATACGGGCCAGGTGCTGATGGGTTGAGGAAAACTTCTTCCACCAGAAGGTCTTGATTACCATCTGGTCGCGGAGTGGAATAGTTCTTTATACCTCTCAATACTTTTTTCACTTCAGGTGTTGTTATGAGGGCATCACACAGCTCATTCAAGTGTATTTATGTTCTCTGAGTCTTTGTCCAGTCTGTGCTAAACTTCGCAGACTTCTCTCCAAAATACTTCGACCTGCTGTGGTTTTGACGGGTGATCGACAATAACTGGAGGGTCTTTTTAGATTCGAGATGGGGCAGATAGAAACTGTTGGTTTTCTTTGACCCACCTCTCTCTCTCTCTCTCTCTCTCTCTCTGCTCTAGACTTCCCCTAGTGTCGCATAGTGTCCGTATGCTCTCAAAAATTCGCTGCCTGGTGGTCAGCAGCTTTGACTTGTTAAGTGTGTGGTAACGGATCCAGAGGTCGCGCTCGAACTTTCGAACCTTGACAGTAAAGTTCTTGACAGATCTTAGGTAGTCAATTACTCACAGAATTCAAGACGCGTAATGTCTTGTCCAGTCTATGTTTATATCGAGTTGATGCATTCTTCGTTTGGTCTTATGATCAACCGTTGGTTTTTTTAAGGTTATACGCATTATACACACAACAATTGATAGTCCAGAGGTCGGATTCTTCGGAAAATGGTCTAAGATGCTTGTCATCCATTTCAGCCAGATCTTTTAGCTTGGGAGAAACCTGGATGTTGATATTTCTCCGAGTCATAAAACATCGCTTCTCCTCTGCCGGATGCCTGCCCGCGATTGGCCTTAGTGTATAAATAAAATTGTTAACTTTCGAAGCAATCGGTTACGTCTCTGAGTTTTTATTTTCTAACTTAGAAGTATTAACAATTTCAAAATTCATTATAAAACAAATTCTCCAACATTTTTTAAATTATATGTGCGACTGAAGCATGTGGTATCGCGGTTGTAGGAAGAATGTCTGGAGATACATGGTGAGATGATGAAATTCAAGCTCCCCAAAAAGCAATGAAAGAAGCATAGAGGAGAATTTAAATATTAAAGGTCTTTACAATGAGGAAAGAAATAGACGTATACATTATTAAAGACGCAAAAAGAGGATGCTTAAATAATGAATTAAGGAAATTAATGATAAAATTAGAGCAGAAGATTAAAAGAAAATACAGAACGACTTTGAAGAAAGCAAGAAACTGTTTTATAAAGAAATGTAAGGAAATAAAAGTACAGATCTTGTCAATATAATAAATAATAAAAGGAAAATGCTATATGATGCAGACGAGATTCCAGACACTTTGAGAGACCATTTTAGGGGGCAATTCGGAGATAAAGCTGTAGGATACCACAACTGCGATGCGGAACACAATGTGTTAGAGAACTCAGTTGAGAAATTCTGTGTTACTGAGGTTACGCATATAATGAAGAACTTGAAAAACGGTAAGGCTGCCGGGGTAGACAGTATTAACGCTTAAATGCCTAAATACGGTGACGAGTACATACCGCATAGACTGTACGAATTGATAAATTTATGTATCGAGATTTAAGAAGTCCCAAATGATTGGAAAAAATCGATGCTCGTACCAATATACAAAATAAAAGGAGATAAAAGCGACTGCAATAATTACGGAGGGATCAGCTTATTAAGTACTGCAAGTAAAATATACTTAAAAGTACTTGTTCGGAGGGTAATAAAAATAACAGAAGAAAAGATTTGGGAAGTCCAAAGTCGGCTTATACCAGGAAAGTCATGTACAGATCAAATATTTAGATTCAGGCAAATCATAGAAAAAAGTTGCAGAGTAGGAAAAAAAGTCTATGTTGCTTGGAGAAAAGAGTGAGTAAACAATATGCAACATTGTGTTAAACGATGAGAGAATTGAACAAGTTGATGAATTCGTATACCTTGGTAGCTTCTCTACTGGCGACGGGAAGATACATAAGGAGTATAATAGTTTTTATTTTTCTGTAGTTCACTTTAAAGAAAAAATTGTGCGCGTAAGTGCAGAATTTCTATTTTTGAAAGGATTATTATTTAGTAATTAGTGATACTCTCTATAATAACACGTAGATTTTGTTATGCATTTTTCAAGATTTTTCGGTAAGTTCGTTATTAACTAAGATAACCTAAATATTTTAAACAACGAATACGATAATAATTAAAGCTAATTAAAATGTTATAAAACGAGAATATACGATTGTATAATGTCATTTCTCAAATCACCTAAGTTTATAGTTTTAACAACAATTTAGAAGATTGAAATTCTTTGCTAAAGGTTTGAGATATTTTTATGCAGTTCCTATTTATTCTATCATCAAATCCTTATTAAAAGTACTGAACAAATTCGTGGTAGAAGTAATTGAAAAAACCGTGAATGAAAAACAATTTACCCCGCGCCCCACGTAACAAGTCGTAACATTTTCCAAAACCTCCGCTCCCAAGACGTGAGTTATAATATTTATTTATAAGTTCTTTTTCTTCATTAATTTTCCAAGGGAATGGAAAACGTATTTTACAAAATCAAAACCCGGGAGATTTATTATTACATTTCACCCGAATAGACTCTGCAGCAGACGTTCTTTAATCAGCACCTTCCAGTGGCGTAACTGCCATATCGGTAAATTAGTTTCATTGTAGCAAGGGCTTCGTGTATGAATAGAGACTCAGAAGCGGTAGCAAGAATTCACTTCCAATTTTATAAAAATAAATTAATTTTAATGAATGTCGTAAAGTATACTTATTGCCTTTTTTAGTTTCAAAAGGGCACTTAATGCGTGGGTGGGGAGGGGGGAAGTGCATCTGGAAGTTACGCCACTGGTACCTTTTTATCAGTTTGAATCGAATTCGTAATTACGGCTCAATGCGTCAGCGGATGTCGCTTCAGTGCTTCAAGGAGAGCATAAAAAAGCTGGCATTGCGAAAAGGTTGGTACAAAAATGCGGTATATAAACGAGCCATCTTTCTCCCTCGATTAACGAACCATTGACATACTACAAGTCTCACGAACACTTCCCACTTTCTCTCGGATCATTAAGACTGCTGAAATGAATGTCGATTATGCACCTTCCTTCCGACTAGAAAATTTTTTTTATGTACCATTTCTTGAAATCGAACAAATTACGTTGTGGCTGGTTTCTAATAAATACTTGCCTTATTTTATTAATTATTTACAATGAAATGTTCGTGAGTGAAGCGCGCGGTAACGTCCCTGGCTTTCTATTTTCTAAAATGAAAAATATAAACAATTTTCAAATCTATTATCAAAGGAATATTTAAATAATAATAATTACCCATCTTTAAAATATTAATTGATAATTAATGACTTTTAGCAATTGTTCATGCTTGAAGCGAGCACTTACGTCCCTAAGTATTTATTTTATAACAATAAAAGCCTGAATAATTTAAAAACCATTATAAAACAAATTTTTAAATATTAATTTGTAATCGTTTTTGAACTGGTACTTAATGATTCATAATTTCAAATTGAAAGCGCTTAAACCTGAAGAATTTGAATTAAAAACCATGGAAATCAAACAATTTTGGATTAAGTAAAATTTTGGAAAAGGGGAATATTTTGAATTGAACAGAATTTAACGGGTATCATTTCTAACAATAGGCCAATAAATTGAAAATTTTTGATTAGAAGCTTTCAAAATTAAGAGATTTTATACTATAGTTTGGAAAATTGGTCAACTTCGTTAGAAAGAAGCTCAAATCGTGTCATTTTCAAATGAAATCCTTTAAAATAGAACAATTTTACTTCAAATAGAAGAATCTCGAAATGTAACGATTTCAGATCAAAATGTTAAAAATAGGACAATTTAAAATCGATAAGTATTAGCTATTTCCTGATCAGAATTTTGAAAATCGGATCATTTAAAATTCAAAAAACCTGAAACACTGTATTATATCTAATTAAAATAGTTAAAAATTAAAGATTTTCTGCATTAAAGAATTCTTATATTGAATGTTTTCAGATTTAAATTTCAAATATAAAACAATTTCAAAACGTTAATTATTGATTATTTTCAGAACCGCATTTTAAAAATCGGATCATTTAAAATTCAAAGGAATTCAAACATTGTACTTTCTGTAATATTGTAATTTCAAAGCATTTTAAATCTAAAGTAAATATATTGATAGATTTTTAAATGATAAAGATCTAATCCGAACTATTTTAGATTCAGTAAAAGTTTTAAAAAGGACTTTTGAAAAAAACAATTATTAAAGAATTAAAATAGGACGGTTCCAAAACATTAAATATTGATTTTTTGGGGTCCAAATGTTTAACATTGGATCATTTAAAATTCATTAGAATTATTTAAAATTTGATTTCTTGAAACTGAAATCAGAAGTGGACGTTTTATAGTCGAAGCTTCCAAAAATATAGATTTTTGAATTTTTATTTAAAACTACAAAAAGTTTTAGTGGACATGAATTGTGGTGTTAACACTTTAAAATTTCAATTACTTTAGGGAAATTAAAAAATTTTAACAAGGATTTTCAGAAATAAAAATCAAAGAAAGTATTTAATTGTTGATGCATCAATTTCATCTAATTTGGTTTTACACAGCTTGAATTTGAAAAATTTATTCACTGATTTTCCATAGGTTTGAATTTATTCTAGAGGTATTTAATTAAAAATTATTCCATTAAAATCGTCGAAACTAAAAATTATGTTACTGTCAAGTGTTTTAATTTGATATTCTGCGATTTTTAAGAATTTAAAAGTCCAAAAAAATGTTTACGCTTAAAAATAAAACCAAAGAATTTAAAACATTTAAATATAAATTATTTTATCTAAAAAACAAGCATTTTACAATGGCATTTCTAATATTTGAAACTAATATCAATTTGCGAGGATTTGAATTAAAAATGGTTTAATCATTAAGGCTATAAATGAAAATTTATTGTAAAATATTAGCAGTGCAATTCTCAATATAAATCTAAAAGAGTTCCAAGGCCTCAAAAATAAACCGTTTTACAATTGCGCATTTTAAAGTATAAATATAAATTGAAAAGAATAAAAATTGTAAAGATAATGAATATGTATAATAAAGCATCGTATCATGTTACATCGAAAGTCATTCAAACAGATTGGATAAACTCTTTGCTAAAAATGTAAATATTTAGATATAATTTATTCTCAAAACTTAAACAAGTATATGATTTCTAGTGGGTAACTTTTTCAATCATTATCTTCAAACTGCAGGCGTTCAAAGGTAAACAATGCCAAAATTCGTTTCAAAATTGAAGCGTTCTGAAATTAGGATCTTAAAACTAAGTCGTCAAAAAGAATGAATTTATTTAAACAAATATAAAGTATATAAATTAAAGATTAATTAAAAATGCAATGAAAAATTCACTTTATATCAAATTATTCAATTTATTTGGACAAAACTCGATTTGTAAGAAATTTAGTCCAGAATAATGATATGTTAAACGGATAATACGATTTGTCACCTTCCGAGGGGATAACCAAAATTCTATAATAGCTACTAATTATATTCAAATAATTTAGTTGAATTAAAAAATACTTTTGTAATTGTCATTGATATTTACAAAAATATAAGGATGGCAATTATACATGACTTAAAATACCAAACTTTTTAAAACAATAAAGTGGATTAAGCGAACAGAAAAGGCTCGATCCAGTTCCAGTTTCCCCTTATAATTTTTCTCTTTTGCATTCTTCATCATTTTTTTTTGCTAGTTCAAAGGCTAGATAAGGCAGCGTGAGAAAAAAACCTTTATTCTTTTTTAGGCAATCGCTCAAAAATATTGATTGTTTAAAAATATAGTATCAACTAAAATTTACAGAGGAACGTATATTGGATTGAATTTGGGGGCATCGACACGTAAACCGTCAGAGCCGCTTAAAACTTGCATAT
>JAAAKG020008430.1:0-21206 GCA_010014905.2 Druon quercuslanigerum
CCTACCCTAAGTCAGGAGCGTACTTTGAAGTTTGAAATGGGGTGCGCTCGAACCCCCATTACCATTCTAGGGTTAAGGTTCTTTTTTGCCGAAGAACGACGCGTGATATAATGAGGTCTTTAATACTGTTTTAATCGACGTTGAGGGCATTCTCGACGAAGAAAAACGTAAGTTTTTGAAATTTTTGTCATTATGAATAACATTATGTAATATGTATTTTTAATAAAATTTTTTATTTTTATTATTCCAGATATGTTGGCTATAATATTCACTTTTACGTCGTGAGGTGATAATTAATGCAAGTTAAAAAACATAATTGTTTACACAATTTATTATTGTTTATAACTACACATCTTCTTTTAGAGTAATGATAGAATGTTGGGAATTCTTCTGCAATCTTTAGTTTGCTTTGGCTTTCCAGTTATGAACAAATAATAAATAAAGATCACAGAGTATTATTTTGAAATAGATATTCCATTTTTTTCGGCATAAAGTACTTTTACTCTTTTGCTATGTTTTAAAAATAACAATTTAAACAAAAAGGTCGACAAAATTATTCTCAGTAACTACTTTAAGAAAAATATATGATAAACAATAATAAATTATTTAAATAATTATGTTTGTTAACTTGAATTAATTATTACCTCATTCCAATTGAAAAGTGGACAAACAAATAGTAGAAATTATCAGAATAAATCACAGCTTTCTAGCATTATTTTAAGAGGATATTGTTATAAACAATAATACATTATTAATAAAAATATACATAAAAAGCAACTATTTTCTTAAAAATTTGTTTTTTTTCGTTGAAAATTCAGTAGAAAATTTACATCTTGTTTAAAACTCATAAAAGTAAAACTAAAATCAATTTTGGATAAAAATTCAAATAAATTTTTTTTAAATTTTTTCTTTTGATTTAAAAATTGATCTGTTTGAGGAGAAATTTCAACATTCTTGGAAAAAAATACAAGTGTCTGGTTAAAAATTAATCTTCTTTTCTTGAAGATACAACTATTTTGTTTGCAAATTTTGGTTTAACCACTCTGTTATGAAATCCGTTTTTTATTGAAGATTCATAGTTTTAGTTGCAAATTCATCTCTTTGGTTGAAATTTCATTCTTTTATGTTATATATCCTTATTTCTGAAACATTCTTTTATTCCGTTTATAAAAGATCCGATGTTAAAAATATTAAGATTAAAATGCTTGGTATTTGAATTTTAATTGTCAGGGAAAACGAAAAATTGGTCAAGGAAAAATCATACAATTTTGAAATCGTAGTTTTCAGCTTGTAAAGTATGTATTATCTGAAATAAAAAAAATCCTATTAGCTTTTAGTCTCTTATATTATTACACTTTAAGTCCCGTATAATAACAGTTTCGGGTGTTGCCTTGCACTGGCCTTGTTACTAAATCGGTACCCTCGAAACGTAAACAGTAAGGACCACCTAAACCATTTCCAGTTATCAATTACATATAAGTCAATATCAAGTTATCGCACAATGCGGCCCTTGTGAGGCGATAGTCGCAACCGTCTCTCGCCCTGCCCCATAAAGAAACTGTGACCGGCTTCTATGGAATTTTCTACAATCCGTACTTAAATTACGCACAGTAGAGAGGCGGAAGAAGAATTACTTTGTTTCGGTTCGTTACTCCTAAGATAACCACGAAAAAGGAATGTTTTTAATACAATTTTTTTCGTGGATAGTGGACAGACAATTCTGGCCCGTACTGTATGTATATACGTCTCTAATCATTTTTCACAAGAACCCGGAGAAGTACAGTCGACAATTATCATGTTTGCACACGATCAAAACAAGCTATAAATTATTTTATTTACATAAACGAACGCCCTGCAGATCTCCCAGTGTGGTCTATACTCTATAAAGACGAATAGAAAGGCGACTACGGAGAAGAAAAGGAAAAATAAAAATGATAAATAAAGGGGTGGGCACCGTCATAACTCCACCAGTCACATTCAGCATCTTTTTATTTATCTTTGATAAAGAGCCGACGATTGCCATATTACTAGCGCGTTTCTTTTACCCGGGCACGTTCTCGCTACCGGATACCTTACCGAGAAAAGTTACTCGTTTCTATGTTTGATAAGAGATACGCAAAAAAACAAGTAACGTAATAACGCCATGTGTACGCCTAACTTATATTTTATTTTATTTATCCGGCTCAATCCTCTTTATAATGTAGTAAACCATAAAGTTGCAGTGAATGCAACTTTGCCGGAGGTATGGACAGCAAATTTTTATCTTTGTTGCTGGAAGAGGAAGTGCCAACAATTGTGAGGTTGAATTACGGAGTAAGTTACCAATAAATCCTTATCGATAGAGGCCTGGAGTTCTTATCATATGCAGTTCAAAATCAAATAATTGTGTCGACTAATGATTTAATCAAGTAGATTAGTTAAGTGATGATAAGGAACTTTTTCCGATAATTTTACGGGTTCTCGAAACTAGTAGCAGAAGCTTCTTGTTATACTTTTTTTATTATAGTTTATTTATTTCCTGGAAAATTTACACCTTTTCAATTTTTTGCCCAGACCGATATCCAGCCTTTTTGGTCTACTGAGGAAGATAAAAATTAATATGAGTTTCGCTACAAAAATCCCATGTTTACACAAATTTTTATTTTGCAGAATTTTAGTGAAGACAGTCATCCACAATTTTAGAAGGGGGCATCCACAAATTACGTAAGACGATACAGGAGAGGGGAGTCAGGCAAAATCTTCCTATTATCTTACAAAAGCAATTTTGTCACGAAAAATGAATTTTGAACCAAACAGTTTATGGTTTAACCAAAAAAAAAACAAGTCTTTGACCAAGAAGGTTGTATTTTCTACCATAAAAAACGAATTTCCAACAAAATAATTAAAGTGTCAACTAAAAAAGATAAATTTAAAGCAACACAAATTTTGAACAAAAAAACGAGTTAAATTTTCAACCAAAGAATGATTTTTTAATCAAAGAGATTAATTTTCTACCAAAAAGATGAATTTTTAACGAAAATATTTTTAATTAACAAATACTTTAATTTAACCAAACAATACGAAATTTATAAACAAACTAATTGAACCCTCTACAAAAAAAAATGAATTTTCAAACCAAAATTTTTGTACAAAACAATTGAGTTTTCTACCTGAAAATATGAATTTTTTAAAAATAAGTTACGTTTTTAATAGAGTTTTTTAATTTCAAATCGAAAAAAAAACAAATTGTCTAGTAAAAAGTCTCTTTATAATTTTTAATCATTCAATCCGTAACATTAGAAAATGAATAATGTATACATTTTTAATGTAAATTTTCGGGATTATTAATATTAAATGTTTTAGATTTGATATCGTGTAATGAAGATTTTTTTAAGGCAGGGTCTATGCGTACCAAAAATATGCGACGATAAAAAATAGTCTATTCGTACCGAAATGTCCGTAAATGAAGCTACAGCCTTTTTTTTAAATTTCATTTCAATTTAAAATTGTTAACATTCTAAGAATTTCGATTAAAAATTCTTTAACTTTGAACACATACATACATATTGAATAAAAAGAAATTAAATAAAAATGGAATGGGCTGACATGTCCATTTTTCAGATTTAAAATGAATTTAAACGTCTGAAATATAATTTTTTTTATCAATTCTTAACTGTTGCGTGTCGCCATGAAGTCTGTGAGCGTGAAATCGTTTGATAACCGAGCCCCAGGGAGCTGCGATAAAATAACGTATGCTTTTTTGCGAGTATAACGCCCACGAGACGCCTCTACCCCCTGGGATTATTTGACCCCAATATACTACTTCACTTAGCCCTAAAGCTTCTTTAAATACATCTATTTTATTCATTCCAATCAATTTACTCCTGCAATCATTTTCGTAAAAAATAAGCTTTATACAAAACTCAGGAGTCAATACTGAGCCGAATTTGCTGCATTTAAAAAAATGTAATTTAAATAAATTTAATTTAAAAAAAGTTTCGTTAGAGTTAACTGTTTAAAAGTACATTAACATGGCAGAAAATGTGAGTAAACTTTACAGAAAATACCTGTAAATTAATAAAATTACTGAAGCTTGTGTATAAACTCTGCAGAAATTTCAGTAAATTTTCCAGAAAACTATGCTGTCACAATTCTATATAAAAACTCTGTGAATTTAACTTTTTCCGTTATAAGATTTCAAGGTGATTAAAAAAAAACTTTAAAATGTCTTAAATTCAGTAGAATTGAGTGACTTTAGAAGAATTCAAGTGAATTCAACAATAATCAGAGTAAGAATTTCATACGAAATTCATACGACATTAAGATAAATTAAAAATAAATTTATTTCTAAAATACAAAAGAACAAATTTAAGTAAAAAAGAGGGATGAAATATGAATAATGATTAAATATAATTAAAATAATTAACAATACACGAAAAATTTCATATTAAAAATACTAGACACATACTTTTTGTGTTTATAAAAAATAATACCGAACCTAGTACTACTCAGGTGAATTCGTTAATTTTTTCATAATTATCATGAACAAATTAACAAAAATGTTCATTTAAGAGAGTTATCTTTATAATTTAATTTTCGTAGCAGCAACTTGAAAATGTTTGAAAATTACAAAATAGCGTACATTGTTTGAAAAAAATAAGGTTCAGAAAGACTTCTATCTCAAAAATTTCTACCTTAATTTTACGAAATACTTTTGGAAGTTGTATGCCCTTACTCTATTTATTTTTTGTATAAAAATCCCGAAAATATAATTTCCGAAATTTGGAAACCAAAATTTTCAAAATTAAAAAGAGCTCTTCAAAATTTAATTTTAAACTATGCATGTATACCTGTAAAATAAAAATGCATTTTCAACGTAAAAAATATTAAATATATGTTTTTCTGTTATGCTAAATTTGGAGAATTTAAATAATATTGTAAATTTATAAATTTTTCTTGTTTTGTTAACTCTTACTTTCAGAACATTTCAATTTCGCAAATAAATATTTTCGATACTTTTATTTTTTCTGTAAATTTAAAATCTCGCGGAAATTTTCATTTTCTGAAAATTCTCTGTTGCGGCAATTATATTTTTGGTCATTTTGAACATTCAGGACTTTTCCATTTTCCTAAATTAGTGTCATACCAATAATAAATGGCTGAATTAATAAATAACAGTTACCTTTTAGATCATTCTAAATTACTGATTCAGTCATTAGATTTTACTGGTTAGATCCATTATTTTATATTGGTTAAACATTTATGATCTGAGTTGAAAATTGATTTTTTTTAGTTGAAGGAAAATATATTTTGTAGAAAATTCATTTCCGTTGGAAATTTATCTTTATGGTTGGAAATTGACATTTTTTAGAAAGAAATGAACTATTTTGTTAAAAATTCGTTTGCTTTTTATTAAAAATTAATGTTTTTAGTTGAAAATTGGATTTTTTCTTAAAAAATTACTTTTATAGGTTGAAACCCCATCTTTTTTAGTTAAACATGTAACTATTTGACTGAAAGTTGAACATCTTTTATAAAAATGCATTTTTTTAAATGAGATTCATTACTTTAGCCAAAAAAAATTTTCATTTCTTGAAAAATGAACTATTATCTTAAATATTCGTTTTTCTTTCTGAAGTTGATTGAAAATTTATCCACTCCATTTTTGTTTAATAAGTTAATTCAAAAAGTCACTTTTGACTGAATTGTCAGACTACCAGACTTCATATGAAATCGGACACATGAAGTATCCGATTAATCTATCCAATTTGACTGCTTAATAATTAATGTATACAAACAAAGGGATTGCATGCAGAAAGTAAATTGGTTTTCATTTTCTAGCAGCTTTGACGTGTTAATTATATTTGCAGTTGAAAATGAATTTGATATGTATTTCGAGCCGGTTGGCGAATCGATCGAACGGGTCGGCTCTTTGTGGGATTTCGTGTAATTAATATATGCTGCGAATACACTCATGTCCACAGGATGCCCAAACCTATTGGCCGATGCTCCTTCGAATCCGGCAAGGTATATACTCTATTCTATGGGAATACACAGAAGCCATAAGAAATTCGATACGATGTTCCCCGTGGCGTCTGACGTGGTACACCCTGACCACGGTGGTGCTTCCCACTTCCTCCCTCGCTGACTAATACCACTCATATTGATGGAGACCTTAATCTTATTTTTTTAAATTTATTCATAGATCTTATTTTCATCAATTTTGCTTCCTCATAGATGAAGCTTTGTAATGGTAACAATTGCGAGATACAAATTAGTTTGTTTAATTGAACGTTCCTCAATTTAAAAACATCGAATACAATGTTCTGAATAATTGTGTGGATTATGTGTCTGTGTGGATGTCACACTTTTTGCGTATATGATAACTTTAATACGATTGCAGATATTTACACCATAAAATTTTAAATACCAACAAAGTAAATATAAAATCGAGCAATTAACTTTTTTAAAAATGGATAAAAACCTTTAGGATTGCTACAGGTCAGGGCATTTCAACAGCCAGGGAATTTTTAATAAACTTAAGTTGAAGTTAATTTTATTATTTTTTTAAAAAGTCTTTTTTTTTTGTTGAAACTCATCTCTTTCGGTAAAATCTGTTTTAGTTAAAATCTCAACAATTATATTTTTCGTTGGTAATTCATCTATTTTGGCTTTAAATTCATTTTTTTGGTTAACCATTTATTATTTTATTTTTTCAAAAAACTTTTTTGATTCAAAATTTAACTATCTATTACAAATTATTTTGTTTTGCTTAAGTTTTTTTCCTAAAAATGAAACTGTCGAAAATTTATTTTGTTGATAAAAATTTAAACTTCATGATTGAAAATTCATCTGTTTCGTTCGAAATTGAAACTATTTCGTTAAAGATTTATTTTATTTTGTTGAAAATTATTTTTCTTTTCACTAAAAATTTTACTATTCTATTCTAAGTTGAAAATTGTTCAAATATCCTTCAAAAATCTAATCTCATTGGTTTAAACTTAATCTTTTGTATTGCAAGATTATTTCAATGGATGAAAATTGAACTATTTTGTTAAAAAATCATTTATTTTGCAAATTTGTTTCTAATTGAAAATCTAATGTAAAGATTCGTTTTTTTGTTGTTGTAATTGGAAATATATTTTGTAAGTGAACATTTAATTAATATATTTTGGGTTAAAAATTCAACTATTTAATTAAAAATTCATTTTTCTAGTTGAAGATTCATGATTTTAGTTAAAAATACATTTCTACGAAATCTCTTAAATCCTTAAAAATCCTTAAAAATACCTGGAAGTTCCTTGAACTTTCATTCCATTCAAATTATTCCCTGAAGTTTTCCATAAATCCGTTGGAATCCCTTGAAATCTTTTGAATGCCTTCGATACTTTTTAAAGTCATTAAAAATTTTCTGAGATTGTTGAAAAACTCTTAAAAATTATGAGATCAGATGATACTTCTTGAAATCTTTGAAATGCTCTTAAAGCCCTTGGATTTTTTTAAAATATTATAAAAGCTTTGATGTAAATGGGAGAGTTGAGTTTCGCGCCTAAAAATTATCATTCGCTTTGAACAATCCATAGCGGAAAAAATTTGGCGCGAGATTTAAATATAAGACATTTTTTATCGGGCTGAAATTGTGAATTTATACTGGCCAATAAGTTTTGGGACAAGACACGAGATTTAGAGAAAAAATATTTAGGCGCAGAATTCAAATTACAAAAATTCTATGAAGATACTTTTTATCGTTCAAATTAAAAAAATGGTTCAATGTTTAAAAGGTATAATTGTTCCTTTGTTAAACCCTTTTAATTTAATTTTGAACGATTTTTAATGTGTATTATCTCCTATATTTAAAGATTTATTTGATAAAGTATAGATGACGATTTTTATTCAAGATATTTGTTTTTCTAGTCAAGAATTTAAAATGTTTAGGAAAGTTTTGTGGAATCATTGTGGTTTGTGAAGGTATTTACAATATTGTTTGAGGTTCTGAAAAATCGTGCATTTCTCAGCGGGAGACTCGTCACAAGCTTTGGACTAGGAGTTAGCGTTTGGTCGGTCGGATCTAAAATCAGATCTGGAGCAACGACCCTCGAAACAACACGAACCTTAAAGAGACTCCCCCCTCCTTCAAGTCGCGATCAGCCTACTTTTCGAATAACATTTTCTTCAATGGAATTGTTTCAAATCGTGTTTAAACTCATTTTAAAACATTTCGAAAATCAACACATAAATTCCCAATATCGTTATGATAAGGTAATTATTATTTTTAACTTTCTTCTTTTCCTTTTCATACATTAAAAAACGGTTCAATTATACAAAAAATTAATTCAAAAATAATAAAGTGGAATGAGTTGATTTTCAATTATTTATTAATGTTTATGATTAAAAAGGTACATGATTCAACTTACATTTTTTTCAACTTTTTATAATTAAAAATTCACACCATTTTTTACTATTTTCATACAGAATTGACAAAAACTTTTTACTGATATTATTTTTTAACATAACTTAGTCTGATTTTATTAAAGGAAAAAAAAATTATTCAGTTGAAAGGTTTAAAAAATATTTGACGAAATTAGCAGAGTTTTACTGCTACTGTAAACAAAAGAATATAAAAAATGAATTAAAAGCATAATAGTCCGAACTCTAATAAGTGAAACGGAGCTGTGACACCTTTTTAAATTGAAAAAATTGAAAGAATTTATAAGACTTCAAAAAATTACAAAAGAATTCAAAATAATTGTTTAAATCCTAAAAATTCCATTGATTTGAAATTCCAAATGAATTAAGAAAAAATCAAGAAATTTGAATAAATTCATTGAACTCAGTAATATTCAAATATTTTGTTTAACTCATTTTTTTGTAGTAAATTCAACTATTTTGACAGAAAAGTCAATTGTTTTAGTAAAAAAAATTGTCGTTTTTAATAAAAAAAATTACATATTTTCGGTGGAAAATGAATTTTTCTATTAAAACTTAAGCTGTCTTCTAAAAAATCTGTCTTTTCCCGAGCAAAAATTCTTCGACTTGGTTTCGCCCTGAATTGCTCCCAATCAAGACATGCTAAAGTCGAAAAGGCCGACTTGAGCATGTCTCAGTTTTGAGACGGAGTCAGACTTCAATTTATGTGTTGGAGACAAGTTTATATATCTTGAAGACATATATGTATGTCTTAAGTAGCTAATCTTTTTTAATGATTAAACAATCTTATATATTTTTATACAATATACATATGCAATCAATTCTTTTACGGATTTTCATTTTTATTATGCTTATTTGACGAGGATACCGAAACTGTGGTTAGTTTTAACGTATTTCTAATGGTTTAGGAGATCCTTCAAGAAAGTTGCAGACGCACAGAATCTGAATTTTTTAATTAAAAATATCTAATTTATTAACTATTTTGATAGAAAAGTCAATTGTTTTATTAAACAAAATTGCCGTTTTTAATAAAAAAAATTACATATTTTTGGTGGAAAATGAATTTTTCTATTAAAACTTAAGCTGTCTTCTAAAAAATCTGTCTTTTCCCGAGCAAAAATTCTTCGACTTGGTTTCGCCCTGAATTGCTCCCAATCAAGACATGCTAAAGTCGAAAAGGCCGACTTGAGCATGTCTCAGTTTTGAGACGGAGTCAGACTTCAATTTATGTGTTGGAGACAAGTTTATATATCTTGAAGACATATATGTATGTCTTAAGTAGCTAATCTTTTTTAATGATTAAACAATCTTATATATTTTTATACAATATACATATGCAATCAATTCTTTTACGGATTTTCATTTTTATTATGCTTATTTGACGAGGATACCGAAACTGTGGTTAGTTTTAACGTATTTCTAATGGTTTAGGAGATCCTTCAAGAAAGTTGCAGACGCACAGAATCTGAATTTTTTAATTAAAAATATCTAATTTATTAATTACAAATTTTTCGTCAAGACATAGCTCGACTTGAGACAAATAAACGCTGTCTTACCGCCCGTTACCATAAACGTAAGACGAATGCTTGTGTCTCGACTCAGTTTTGAGACGCAGCCAGACCTCGATGTCTTGGAGACGAACTCAAGACATCGCCAAGTCAAACTCAAGTCGAAGCATTTTTACTCGGGTTTGTCTTAAAAATTCAACTATTTGGTTGGAAAGGCAACAAACTGTGGTTGAATTTTAATTCTTTTGTTTGAAACTTTGACCATTTGGTTGAATGTTCGCCTTTTAAGGTTGAAAAAACAACTATTTTGTAAAAAATTAAACTATTGTGTTAGGAAATCATCTTTTGAGGCGAAAGTTCGATTGGACTGTTGAAAATTCGTCGTTTTAGATTGAAAATTTACCTTTTATGGTAGTAAAGTCATCCTTTTTGGACAAAAATTTATTTTGTTTTAAATGCAACTGTTTGGTTGAAAATTAATGTTTTGTTTAAAAATTCAACTCTATAGTTAAACACTCATCTTTACTGGTGGAAAATTGTTCTTTTGGCTTGAAAATTCAACTATTTGGTAAAAAATGCAGCTATTTTTGGTTTATCTTAAATTTCTTTGTTCGAAACCTCCACCAAATGGTTCCAAATTTAAGATATTAAATTATTTTATTAAAAGGTCAACTATTTCCTAACCCATTCAACTTTTGAGTTAAAAAATCAACTCTTTTTGTTAAAAGTTTGACTTCGGATTGAAAATTCTGATATTTTATAATTTTGAATGTTTGATTGTGAGACAGAATATTTTTTGAAGCCATTAGAATTAAACCTACTGAGATTAGAAGGTTTCCATTAGATAACCTGTCCATTACTAAACAGTTCAATTAGACGTTTTTGAATACATTTTTCTAACCTTTAATTTGAAAAGTTGCAAATTTGATTTTGAGTTTAGTTTTTATAGCTTAAAAAAAAATCTTCAGCTTTAACAGTTTGAACTCGTTGATTGCGGTGATCTGGAAAATTCTTTACAAAATGGGAAATGACCGGGAATTTCTCTCTCTTAGGTTCATAAAAATATAATATGAGCCACTTATCAAGTCGTTCAGTGAATATAAACCGGAAATTACTGAACATTTGGTCTATCTTTGCATCCTACGTTCCACGGATGGTTGATTTTATAAAAGACAGAAGGTGTATAGCATATAATAAAAATGTGAGTCTCACCTGTGCTCAGCAGCTCGATCTCGTTGCCTTCGGTTCTTGAACCAATTGCTAACTTGCGTCGTCGTGAGCCCAGTATTCTCGGCTAATTCCCGTTTTTCTCGCGGCGACGGATAAGGATTTGCGGTATACCAATCCCTCAGAATACTCCTAGATTTCTCCTTAAAGCAGTATGAAGTCTCCTCCCCGTCCCAGATTGTCCTAGGTAACGGAAACTTACGCCTCACTCGATATTTTCCTACAAAAATTGGAAAAAATCCACATTATTCATAATATTCTTTAAAAAAGAAGAGTATTTTCACAAAATGAGAGTATTTATACAAAATAAAAACGAAGTTACACCGAAAAAAACTGGGGTATGAAGTGTTTCTGCTGGTAAAATTCTTAGCGATTTTTAAGGATTAATGGAAAATTGATAACCTTATAAATGTTTATAAATTACACTTGAAATTACACTTTAAAATGATCGGAGTTCAATTTCGACATATTTAAACTACATTAATTCGCTTTAAAGTCAAGATTTTAAGGATTTAGGATTTCATTCTGAAATTCAGACAATGAGAACTTAAATTCAGACAAACTTTGTTTAATTTAATTCAAACTGTTTTCGGATTTGAAAAATGTTCTATTAAATCTTCCCTGCTAAAAATGACAAATAGTTTCCGATATAGACGGGTACACAGGGTGTCTACTCAAATCCTGCAAAAAAATTCCCTGACAATTCAAGTTTTTTCCAGGTATCTCAAACTTTTTCCAGGTTCGAATTTTCGCGAGTTTATTACAGATTATGTCCCTTTTTATTTGACAGTAATTTAATTAATATTACAAGATATTCTTAAATATTTTAGCAGGATATATTAAATAAACAACGCTAAAAAAATAATCAATAATTTGCATAAAACTTTAACAAAATTTTATTTTATTGACTTGTACTTAAAATGTATTGCATATTTAGGTAAAATAATGTGAGTAAAATATTAAAAATTAATTTGAACTGCTTGAAATTCCTAACTTTTCATGTAGAAATTTATGTTTTCAACCAAAAGGATTAATTTTCTACCAAGAAGACGATTTAAAAAAAATAGAATAAATAAAATACAATCTCATTAAAAAAAATATATTTATTTTTTCAACCAAAAAGATGAATTGATTACTAAAATGATCAATAGTTAATTGCAATACTTGAATTTTGAAGCAAAAAATGGATTTTTAACCAAGACGTTTAATTTTCAAAGAGGAAAATTAATTTTCTAGCGAGATTTTTAAATTAAATATATGAATTTTTAACAAAAAAAGTTGAATTATCAATTCAAGAAGACCCATTTTAACTAAATAGTTAATATGAATTTTTAACAAAAAAGTTGAATTATCAATTTAAGAAGACCCATTTTTAACTAAATAGGTAATTTTTTCACTAAATTAATAAATTTTTAACTAACATGATCAATCTTTATCTCGAATAAATGAATGTTAAATAAAAAGATAAATTTTTAATGAAAAAAAATAAAAATAAATGTTCAAACAAACAGCTAAAGTTGCAACTGGAATAGTTAAATTTGCAGTAAAAAATAATTTTGAGCCAAAGAAAAAAGGAATTTTTGACAAAAGAGCAACTGTCCACCAATTAATTAAATCTTTTTTCTAAAGAGATTTTGAATTTGGAACAAAAAATGTATTAGTTAATTATTAGTATGAATTAGTTAGTAAAAAATTTATTTACAAAAAAAATTTAAATTTTTAATAAAAAATAATGGAATTCAACCAAATTGATTTTAAAGAAAAGAACGTGTTATTTAATTTAATATTGCAGTTCACAAAAAATTAACTACGCTCTTGAAAAAAATTCCCTGACTTAAAAAAAAATTCCCTGACATTTCCAGGTTTTTCCAGGTATATAAAAATTCCCTGACAATTCCCTGACAATTCCAGGTTTTCCAGGCAGGGTAGACACCCTGGGTACACAACCGGATAAGGCTCCGGATAGCTAATTTCGGAATATAGTGCGCCCCTATCTGGTCCTTACACGGTTTGTAATATTATTTTATACGGTTCTATCCGGAATTGGGTCGGAAATTAACTTGGGTTATGGATGCATCAAAGACCGAAAACGTTGTTCTGTCCGACGCTATCCGGCTTTTAAGCGAACACCCGAACAAGGAAATTAAATTATTTACGCATCGGAATCTTATCCGGCTTTATTCGAAATTTGGTCGGAAAATAAATTGGATGATGGTTTCAAATCAAATATCATAAACGCCGTTCTATCCGGTTCCTACGCGGACACCCGAACAAGAAAATTAAATCATTTCCGCGGCGGAGTCTTATCCGGTTCTGCCCGGCATTTGGTCGGAAAATCAATTGGCTGATGGATGCATCGCAAAGACCGAAAACGATCTTCTATCCAATGCTATACGGCTCTGAAGTTCATGTAAATACAAACATACAATGGAAAAAAGTTGCTTGCGCGAAGTTCTAATAGCAATAAAAACTTTCTTCAGGAATCAAAAACACTCCCCTAACGTTTCGTAAAAAAAATTCCTTCTGTCTCCGCATCGTAGATATAGCTAAAAATTTCAACAGAAAATTTTTTTTTCGTGAGATATTTTAATTATCACTAAAAATAGGTCAAAAGAATTCGACTAATACCTGTATAGCGATAATTTCACGAAAATATTTTTATCCTCCCTAATTGTCTTTTAGGTTTCAAAAAATCGAAAGAGTAGACTTTTTCGCAATATGCTGCAATAATAATAGATAAGAAATATGGAAAATAAAATCATTTTTATTGACTTTGAATTACAAGAAAATATTTACAAGTAATATATTGCTAGTTATTTTAAATTAAATTAAACTTCGGTATATAAATTATGAGAACAAATAGTTCGTGCGAATTTACCGGATTGGTTACCGGTGGCGCCCATATTAAATTTTTTAAAATGTTTTGTTCACAATTCTTTACAACAAACAATAATCGTAAAGTGCATAAAGAGATAAAAAAATATTTAAAATTTATATTTGTGATGAAAAATGTATTCCTTCCTTTAAATTTAAAATCCATTATTTATTTTTGAAGCAGTAAAATCAAATAATTTATTTAACTTTCACTTTATAAGTCTGCTTCATGACCGAAGAATTGTTTATAATAATTAATTGTTTGTTGCAACAGTTGGCACGCATATTTCATCATTTTAAATAAGCGCGCCAAACAAAAAAGATTAAAATTCAAATATTTGAATTTTCATGACAAACAGACAAACTTTTTAGAAGACAATTTGAATTTTTATAAAAAAAGTTAAATTTTAATCAAAAGAGATGCCGTATCTGCCACGAATTATAATTCTTCAACAAAAAAGTGAAGTTTTTAAGGACAAAGTTTTAATGTTTTAGAAAAAATGGGCTTTAAAATAAAGAAGGATGAATTTTTAACAAAAAACATAATTGTCAATCCAAAAAGATAAATTTTTTAACAGGATAGTTCAATTCTCAACAAGTTGAACTTTCAGCAAACAAGTATAATTGTTTACTCAAAAAGATGGATGTTTACCAAAATATTTGAATTTTCTACCAAACCGTTCAATTTTCAAACAAAAAGTTGAGTTTTAACACACAAGATTCATTTTGAATCCAAAAAGATGACTATTTCGTACCCAAAAAGACGACTATTTTTTACCCAAAAGACGAATTTTCAATAAAATACATCATTTTTTTACCAAGCAGTTTAATTTTTATCTTATCAAATATACAGCTTCAAGTTTTAAGCAAACCTGAAATCATTTATTTCCAGATAAAACTTTAATAACAAAATAACTGCACAAAAAAAATGATTGTTCAACAAAATGGTTAAATTATCAATCTAAAAGATAAATTCTCAAGAAAAAAGAATACTTTTCTACCCAAAAAGACGACTTTGCAGTAAAATACAACAATGGTCTACCAAATAGTTTAATTTTTAACTTACACATTATACACTATCAAATTTAAACCAAATAGCTTAATTTTCTACCAAAATGTTGAATTTTCATGCAAAAAAGATTATTTTTTTACACAGTTTTTTAAGTCAAATAATCAACCAAGAAGGAAAAGAAGTTTACATTTTCAATCAAGAAGATTATACATTTTTACCAAGACAGACAAATTTTTAACAAAATATATGAATTTTTTGCCATGCAGTTGAACCTTCTACTAAAAAAGATAATTTCTTAACCAAATAATTAAATTTATACATGAAAAAGCTAGTTTAAAAAATGGAATAGTTTAATTTTCAGCTTAAGAAATTTATTTTCAACCAAGCATGAAACGAGTTTTTATGAAATTAATTACATTTTTAACCAAAGAATGAACCTTCATTTAAGAAAATAATTTTAGAAAAAAATATTTGAACTTTTGATTGAAAAGATGACTTTTTGATTCCCGGCCAAAATTCTAAAAGTGGCAGGGTAGTTTATGAAAAGTAGCGCCAGGCCTACAAATCAATTTCTTATAATAAAATTAACAAGTATATGAATAAAAATGCGTTTTAGCTCCTCTGAGATTCGAGTCCGTAATTGTTTTTCATTAATAATAATTGTTGTATTAAAATATCTTTGTTAGGATATTAAACATTATTTTAATTAATCCAAAATTATATAATCAGAATAAAAAAATGCTTCATGAATTTTTCAGCATAAAGACATTGCGCATGACTCGAGCAAATCTCAATCCGACAGAATAAATTTGGCGGATTATTGTTTAAGTTCTCTTTAATTAAGTTTTAAGTTAAACTGCATCACGCGTATGACTTATAGTATTCGTTTTACGTCAATAAAATATACTGGAATAAAATTATTCAATTTTCATTATAGTACCAGAACTTTTCTTTATAAATTTGAAACAAAAATTTGGGTATTCTTTCAAATAGAAAGAATATCCATTTAAATTTTATTCATAAATATTCATTACTAAAGATACAAATATATTACATCAATTTAACTTTGCACTATCAAACTTATTATTAAGAATTTATTGAATATAGGAAATTTACAATCTACTAAACATTTCTTTTATTCAATAAAATCACATTGCAGTTTTATTCTGCATTAAAAACAAGTAAGTAGATGGACAGATGTAAAATTTCTGTACGTTTGATAATGATTATTTATTAAGAATATTTGTATTCAAATTTTTGCTATTTCAAAAAAAAGCGCGCTCTACATCGCATGTACATTAAAATAAGAATAAGCACGGTAAATATTAAATATTTTTAAAAAAATTTTAGTTTGAATCTGGCCTTCTTAGGTGAAAAAGTTATGTACAATTTATATATAGTGGACAAAACAGTGACATTTTTAATTTGTTTTACATAGAAAATTTCATAAAACAAATTAAAAATATCACTATCATATCCACTATATATAAATTATATATAACTTGTTCAGCTGGGTTGTGTTTAAAAGAATGGTAACTTAATTTGCAATTATCACCGTCAAAAATAATAATTAAAATGCAGAAATATACTTTAACTCAGAGATCATCCCTTAATTTTTCGGGAAAAATATTCCCTACATCTATAACTCCTATTTCCAATTTCCAAGATAAGTAAATAATCCATAGATATAGTTATTTGTTTAAAAAATATTTTATTAGAAAAAAATATTTTAACGATTCCAGCTATAGAAAAATTAACTTTGAAAAATGAAAACACTAGAGTTATAGAGAATGTTTTCCCTGAAAAAAAGCATTTATTAAAATTCAACCATTTTTCAAAAATCTGTACGAAAAGATAGTAAGAAAAAATTAAATTGCAAAAAATATTCTTAACATAATTGTGTTTGTAAGTTTTAAAATCGTTTCATTAAAAATAATGTTTCTAATTTTTAATTACATCAGCCGTAATGTAATTTCGATTTTTGGCCAACCTTAAAATTAATCTTTTCGAGAATAAATTCATTTAATTCAATACTAAAATTTTTCTTCAATAAAAATATATATGAATTCAGGTGAATCTGGATTTGAGTAAAGTTGATCTGAATTTAAGAAAATGTTCGATTAAATTCTGAAATTCAGATATTGGCCTTCTTAAATTAGACATTTTTTTTAAGTCCAAGTTCATCTCAGTATTACAGTATACTTCTGAATTTTAGCTATAAAATTTTTAATTTCTTTTTTTACCTTAATCCTTAAAATGTATATAAAATCAGCATCTGTCTTGATTGAAGTAAAACGGAACTAAATTTAACCATTTTTCTTAAATTTAGAAAATTTTAAGTATTCTCAGAAATCACAGCGCAAATGGAGCTCAAAAAAAGGAAAACAGGTTAATTATTTCACGAAAAAGAGGGAAAATAGGGGTACGATTTAAAATTTATTTTTACGTGTAGAAGCGAAGAAGTAATCTTTTTATAACAAATTTTATATTTTTAAATAACAAATGATTTTTGAATGATTTCTGTCATTAAGAAACTTAATATTTTTAAACTGAATCTTAGATCGTTGTAAATCTATTCACGTGATATAAAAAAAAGTCAAAGAAAAAATAAAATGTGTGATACTTATAAACATAATTAAATATTCTTTTCTTTTCAAGGATTGTCATTTCACCCTTAATATAATAAATACTTTGAATGTCAGTTTAAACAAATATACTAGCCTTAAAGTTTTATTTAAATCCTTAATAGTTTATTTTGAAATTGTTCAAATAAAAATTTGTAGATTTTTTAATTGTGAGATTAAAAAAATAAATGTAGGCTGGTCGACACTCCTTTACAGATTTAAAATTCCAGTGGCTGAATTTGGAATTTT
Organism: Druon quercuslanigerum; assembly: GCA_010014905.2. Taxonomy (NCBI): domain Eukaryota; kingdom Metazoa; phylum Arthropoda; class Insecta; order Hymenoptera; family Cynipidae; genus Druon; species Druon quercuslanigerum. The sequence continues at coordinate 17,901 of JAAAKG020008430.1, forward strand.
CTATTTTTTATTAATTAACTTTGTACATTTATACTAAAAAATTGTTTAACTTCTAATGCCACTTCTGTCGTTAGTTTTCATATTCTCAACATGATTTCAAATGTTTAATTTATACTTGTGTTATAATATATTGTTTTTTATTTTGTACTTTATTTATTTATAATTAATTTGAGTTTTTCAGTATGTAAATTTTAAAAAGTTAAATTAAACTCTCACTATAACCGGTAGCATATTCTAGTTTTGAAAATAATAATTTCGTTTATTTGAAACGAACAGTTCTTCTAGTTCCTACGTACATTTACTAATTTCAGAACATTTCCCACATAATACAAATTTTCTACTTAAAAAAATCGTATATTTAAAGATTAAGGGGGATGTTTTGCGAGAATATGGAAAAAAGGGTAAAAGGAGAATGACTGTGTTCCTTCAGTTACTTTGAACTTTTAACGTTACTTTTAATTAGAATACAAAAATTGTTTAACGTTATAAATTAAAAATTTTAAAGTTATTTTTGGATAAAATGAAGTCCGCACGAGAATTAGATCATCATTCATTATTAGTTAAGTTGATTTTGAATTTCTGAGAAAGGATTGGACACGTAGCACGTGCAGGTTTGAGGTATCAGAGGAAAGTCTCATATTGTTCAAAAGCTTCACTCGATCTGCGACTCAAGTGAAGGTTTTTGGTTGCCAAAAGGGATGACCGGAAGAGAGAAAAGCCAAGTGTGAGAGATCTAATTGGTTTGCCGGTTCGTTAAAGTCTCCCGTGTCTGTCGCGCTCACGAGCATCGTGAATTGTCGTTTAGAAACGAGGTCGTGAATAAAATTGGCTTCTCAGTAGAAGAGCTAAGAGGAAAAGAGAGAGAGAGGAGGGGAGGGGGAAGAGAAAAAAGAAATACTGACAATATCCGAATGTCATGGACCCGATGAAACCCACTATTTCTTCAACTTTTAGAATTAAAATAGATCTTTCATTTCTAACAGTAAAACTCTTCTGAGGAATCAAAATCTGGACAAAAATACTTTCATAAAAGAAGATACATTTAAAAGACTATTTGCTATAAAGATCTTTACTTGGTTATTCTTTATTTGAGTTTTTATTAACGAATCTATTTCATAATTATGTAGTTTAACGAAATATTTTTAAAAAAGTGCGCTGAAATTTTGTAGTAAAATTAGGCGCAAGATTTAAATATTACACATTTTTTAACACTCCTTTTAAATTCTAAACACGCTCTGTTCAATACGAGATCGAATATTTAGGCGCGAAATTCGAATTTCCAATTAAATTTACGATTTGATTTTAAAGTTTTTGAATTAAACTAAATCTTTTAATTTCCAACAGACAAACTTTCGTGAGGAATTAATATCTAGAACAATATAATTTCCTAAAAAAAGATATATTTGAAAGACAATATTTGATACAGACCTCGATTTCATTTACCCACTTTTTTGTATCTCAGACTTCACAACCCAGAATGCTCTCAAAACAGGAAAAAAGGGTGATTTTTCACGGAAAATAGGCAATAGGCCAATTAAAAAAAATAAAATTAATGTATTTATAATTTGAATTAAATAAAAATGATATTTTAAATTCCAAATATTTCAAATAAGAATTTTGCATTTTCAACTTTTCATCTAAAAAGACAAATTTTTAATAAGAGATAAGTTTAATGACAAAAAATCAAATTTTTTAGAAAACAAAATGACGTTCATTTATGCCACAAACAATTAGAGATGCATTTTCTAACAAAATAGTTAAATCTTCAATAAAAAAAAAGAATTTGCAATCAATATAGTAGGATTTTCAACCAAAAAAGATTACATTTAACAAAATAGCTTAAACTTCAGAGAAATAATTAAATTTTCGACCAAATGCTATAATTTTTAATCAATAAGTTTCATTTTTTATTGGGTGCTATTAATTGAATTCGCATTTAAGCAAAAAAGAAGAGGGCAATAGGGGAAAGACTGAAATCTAATATCTCAATACCATTCTTTATTTTGATTTGTATGAATTAAGTTTTTCGGAAATTCGGAAAAATTAAAATGAATGACTTATAATCTATCCAAAATTATCCCGTTTAATGAAATCCGTTAAAAAATAAAGTTCAAAGAAATAGAAGATTTGAATTTCGCGTCTAAATGTTGTAAATCTCTCACGATAAAATTAGGCGGGAAATTCAAAAAGCATATTTAAGCGTTAAATTCAAATTACCTTTTCATCATTCGAATGTATCTCTTATGATTTCCAATAGTAAAAATGTTTTGAGGAATCAAAATCAAGACAATAATACTTTTTTCAAAGAAAGTAAGGAAGACCATAAATTAAATCTGATTCTTTTGGTATTTCAAATAAGACATCAAAATAAATCTGTTTTTATGTTATGAGATTCTTTAGATGAGAGAAGAATGATTTTATTGCGTTTCTAAGAATAATATGCAATCTTTGTGGACTTTAAATGCAATCGCAGCACGAGTCGTCTAATGCGCGAGTAGTCTTATGATGAATCATGATAAAAATGTGTGAAAATTGCTGCCAATTCATATATGCTTCCATGAGATTTATGTAGGTAACTAAGCTTGAGAAAACGAATTATGTGTCATGTTTGTGTACATGTTATAGTAAATCGTATTCGTGCGTTTTCTACTTTCATTCATGTATTGTTACCAAATTTTATTAGATTTTAGGAATAGCAAAAATTCAAAAATTTAGGGCTTACGTTTCGAAAATAAAGTCCTTTCAATCGATACTGTCTGTTTTCTTCTTCAGATATAAAAACATTTTTAGAGATCCAGAAGTAATTTTATTGTTAAAATTCCAGTCTTTCCAGTTAACTGTTCTTCTCCTTGTATTAAAATGTAAAAATTTTCTTTTTTGGAAAGTATAAAGTCCTTAGTAATTAAAAAATTTGTACATAATGAAGGGAAAAATGTTTCTAATGCCTTTTGAACGAAGTAATTTGAAAATTCAAAAAACCTTTCCTATGGACGAAAAAATCATGAAAAATTTTTTATAACAGAATGTTTTTTGAATTTGAGAATTCAAACAAAAGAACCGAAAATATATAAGACGATTTAAACATTATCTTTTCCTTCGGATGCCGTACCAGAATTTTTTCACCGGGCTCAAATTACTTAATTTATGCATGTTTTAAAAATGCTCAAAAGGAGATCCCGAGCAGAAATACAAATATGGATCTAATTGGGGCCAGATCGGGCAAAATTTAGCCCAAATCGGGCTATCTAGATGGGGCCAGACTCGAAATGAAACGCGATACCCGATCGGGGCCCAAGTTCAGCGCCT
>JAAAKG020008441.1:0-46350 GCA_010014905.2 Druon quercuslanigerum
ATTTTGAAGAAGCATTTTAATTTGTGCATAATAGTCTTTAGACATTTTTTTGTGAAGTTCAAAAGTATTTTTTTGGTAATAAACATAAGTTTTCATTGAAAACAAAGGCTTTTGGATAAAATTTACATATTATACAGTGAAAAATCAGATTTTTTGAGAGAAATATTTTTCTAACAAAAAGTTAGTGTACTATTTACTGTAATATTAGAAAATTAAAAACTTAAATGAACTTATTTTCAAGAAAAAATGGATTAAAAGTAAAATTTTTTTAATTCATACATGAAATATTTACTATTCAAAAATCCGATCTAAGAGTTAAGTTAGAATTCGTGTGTAAGTTCGATCCTCTATTATTCGTATTCTTTGCATAATTTATAAAACTATTCATTTTTGATTGAGATTTGTTTTTAGTGAGAAAACAATCGTAAAAACAATTTTATTTACAAATTAAAATACATCTAGAAAATTGTACCTACTCTTTCCAGTTCAAATTTCCGGCAAAATGGTAGACCACTATTCCCAATACGATATTACAAATTAATAAAAAATTGACCTTAATATCATTAAAATTACAAGGTCATGAAATCTCCTGTTCAGTGCATTGAATAGGCGATTAAAATTTTCACAAAATGATGCTGTATTTTCGAACTATTTTAATTCGGGAATGTACTGACGGTACTCGTGCAAAGTGATTGCTGCAATTTTACTGAAAATTCAAAAACTTAATTTATCATTTGGAATCAAATATAATTTTCCTGCAAGTCCAACCATCATTTTGTCAAACGAATTTGGGTTAATGTCTTCCATTCATTTTTGACATTTTCGCAATCCTGTAACATGACGGTCAATTTCAAACCAAATTTTTATGTGCTCCTATCAGATAGGATCTTCATCTGGAACAAACGAATAAATTACCAAACAAAAATTATTCGATTTCTTAAAATAGAATACACGTCATATATGAAGCTAAAGCTAATGGATGTACTAGTTTTCTATACTTACCTTCAAAAACTCGTCTGGATCAAGCTATCAAATTCACAAAAACACATGCAATATCTGATGTTAAAGATAAGCAAAATGATTATTTTTAAAACAATTTTATACCAGCCTTCAGAACTTACCTGCACTAGACTATGAAATTGAAAAAAAATTATTTGATGTATTAAAATATAATAAACGCAAGATCTGGTGTTTAAGATAATCAAAGTCTTAATTTTTTAAAGAATTGGGTACCGAACTTGAGATCCATTTAAGAGAGCTAGCGTTGTTCCCGGTAATAGACCACTTGTTGCAAACACGGCAATAGGCTGGGTACAATTATTGTTCATTGTTACCGGCATAATTCCAAGGCCGTGGGTGTTACATCCCAAAATTTTAAATTTTCGATGTAAGCGTAAAAGGAGGCACGACCTACCTTATCCCACGTAAAACAGCATAACACCTCAGAAATTACCGGTGCTTGATTACTAAAACTGTAATTGAAGATTCTATCATTATCGGACAACCATAATTATAACTGTCATAAATACGAGTGTATTTATATTTCATATAGTTATAAACCATGAAAAAGATAAAGACAATCATGTGAAGCATGAATACACACGTTCACATAGATTAGGTAATAATCTTTTAATATAACTTTATAGTTCTATTCATTATCAATCGTAACTCACTTAGTGAAAGAACAGGTGTATAGTCAAAAACACTGTAGACGATAGTGTCTGATTAGAGCCATCACCTATGGTTCAGTTAACATGCAACACTTGTGTTCCTGAAAGGTCAAGAGTAGAGATGCGGGATCACCGATCGTCGCGGTTAGCGGTAACTGTTGGTCATTGTATGTCACAGCGGGTCTAGCGAGTATCAAATAACATGTGACCGATCGAGAAAGACACAATTGAGCACCAGAAGTAATAATAGACGGAATATAAATAATCTTTAAGTAAAATGCAATTCTATAAACGCACGTTCCTCGTCAAGTTTTAGCGATTCGGACATTCATCATCAAGTTTACTCAATTCGTATGCCCCTCGTTAAGTTTACGCGATTCTTAGGTGACTCTACAAGAGGCTTATGAACCCCAGACTTACCCTGGTGGTTGTCTTTAGTTAACGGCAATTGCACTGTAAACTTAAGTCTGCACATGTATGACCCACATTGTATAAAGTCGCGTACCTTTTTATTCCATCGTGTAATAGAACGAAGTGATAAGTGATAAACTAAGTCCCTTCGGCGTTCGGTCGTCGTAAAAGTTGATGTCGGAATAATCCGTGTACATCGACTGAAAACACCGGGTAGAATTCCGTCGCTATTCTATAAGTCACCGGAGATATCATCCACACTACAAGTCTTCTCTTGCCCTTATAAAACTGAAAGGTAGCGTAAGTGTTTATAATCACTTCACTGTAACCTAATTTCCTATTCTTTTATTCTAATCAACATACCTGTATCTTCTGAAAATTGTTATATTATTGAGTCTGCAAAAGACACAATCTGCGTAGGATTGACAAGTGACAACGATCCCACAATAAAAAATTTTCAGGCTTTACCACCCTGACCTAATCCGTCCTTAACCTCCCTTACCTATCCCATTACCAAAAAACCCTGGCCTTTTGCTCGGGACGTCACATGGGCAAGTTTCTGACTGATATTGTCCCCAAATCAATCCTTGATTCCGTAATCAAAAAGTCTCTTAGAAGACAGATTTGTTGAATCAAAAACTGCTCTTTTGCAAGTTCCAACTTCGTCCAGTGCAAAGATTGAACCGCTATTAATATCGGACAACGTTGCATGTTTTTCAGTTAAGAGTTTGAAAAAATTTGGATTGAAACCGGAAGGTGTCTCTATTAAAGCTATATACTTGTAATATATAAAGAAATGTAAAGCATTGATGTTACATTGTCGACCAGGAAAATTAATTTATTAATTTCTAATGTTAAATTTTGCAGATTACTGGTCGAATAATGTTTAAAGAAACGAGAAAAAACTACCTCGCTAACGTATTTAGCTAAGCGGTCCACACGTACATATTATTCGGACACGTTTAACTAAAATAGTTCAAACTTCGCTCGGAATTGGCTGTACGAAATTTTAGCCTTTCGCTTATATAAAACATTCAAAAAGATTCACGTTAAGTGTCATTCATAAGAATAAGCAGATGTACTTACATGGATCGTTTTAGCATAAGAAAGTGGGTACCTTACTCTTCCTGGATAACTTCGACGTGTACTATTTTGTGATTCTAGCGAACGCAGCGAGGATGTAGATTTCATCGTTGATATATAGGCGGCGATCAGAGCTAACGATCTCATGACAATAAACTATGCTGTTATCGCGGAACATGATCAGGAAAATGCCTTCGCCTCGTAAAATCAGAATGCCTGATGGTCAATGGATCTTCAATTTAGATTACCTCTTTGTCCCCTCTTATGTAGCTCACCACAATAAATTCGCGATGAAGCCTTCGCGATAAACGGGTAAGACGGATAATGAGGGGAAAACTTCATAATCGACGGGCGCTACACAAAAATCGGTTTTGGCGTTGAGAGAGGGGAGAGATTTTCCTATATGTGTTCCCTTCTAGCGTTTCTAATTAATCAATTTTTGCTTAATTTTCCACTGGCTTGATAATGTCGCTATTCCATAACTCCCCGCCGAAAATTATGATAATACGGTGAAAAAATTTTCGATAACTCTACTTCTCGAATTTTCCATTTCTTATATATCGTGCTTCTTCTCTCATTCCCCCACACTATAATGCATTACATATAATTGACACACTTATACATTATTGCTCTTGATACGTACATTTAGACTTCTTTTTCCTGAGAAAAATATTGTTTACTCTCTAAAAACAAACCAGTGAAATATCACTAAATTCCAGTAAAATATCACTGGTTGAAATAGCCAGATTTGTGTCACTGACAATCACTGAGATTTCACTAGTTCACTCAGTGTAATTCCTGCACTGCTTTAATGAGTGAGGTTTACTGGTTTCTCAGTACCAGTAGTCAGCTATGGAAGCTATGACATCTTGCTTTCCTTTATCATAACTACCATGCTCGAAACTTCTACTAAAGTAATCGGCGATTAAATTCTTTTTCCAGTCAGACGAGAATTAGGAAATGATGTACGCAGAAGAATTTTCAGCACTTTGTGATATGTCGAAATCATGAATTGAATACCAAAGAGGTATCTTTCATATTTCGTATATCCGAAGATTATTGCTAACAATTCTACTTATGTGACTGAATATTTTCTTCCGTGTTCTGTGATGCATCTACTATTTATGGCGATTATTCTCTGATGATTGTTATCATCTATTTTATATAGAACCATTAAACTCGTGAAATTTTGTATAAATCGTCCCGGGTAGTCACTCATCTTTATAAAGCTTTGCAATTGTTTGATATTTTTAGGTGCGCGAATATTTCGGATAGATTGCATCCTTTTTTCGTCAGGCATTACCCCCTCTGGTAAAAAAATGAATCTCAGACAGTGCAGTTTTTGTTGCCAAAATACGGATTTACTGAATCTTATAATGAAGCCGGTGAAACGTTTTTGATGCCACTGTAGCGTCGTCTACGTATGTAGTGACGAACTGCTTTATCTCGCCAGACTAAAAGCAATTCATGGCTCTTACCAAACCGCATCCAGCGTTTTTTAAAGCAAGAGGAACATGCTGAAATTGATATTGTTTACCATCAAGTAAAAAAACTGTATGCTTCCGAAACTCTGTTTCTAATGGAATTTGAAATTATCCATGAGCAAGGACAGTTGTAGTAAAATATTTACACCCTTTAAACGTTTGTAATATAGTTTTGATACCAGGTGGACTTTTGTGCTCATCTTCGATTATTTTGTTGATAAATCTCGCGCCAATATATAGCCGAATTTCTTCGGATTTTTTATAAACAATTCGCAGCGAAATACAATAAGGACTATCCTCCCTTACAAGGATTTACTCTTCAATTAATTATTTTATTTCTCTTCTTACATCATTCTCGTATTTACTCGGTGCAAGGTATGTTCTCCGAACATATCATGCCTGTTTAACCTTTTTTGTTTGTAGATCACAGATCGTATAGCGTTGGCCTAACAGATTATCGCCCGATTCTTGTTCTAGTCTTTGATTTTTATTTTGATAAAAAAAATGCATGTTCGCTATATTCACATCATTTTGCGTATTATCAGAAGTTAACTTCATTAAGGAGGATCCACAATTTTAAAAAACTACAAGCATATGTAGAAGGAGACACAGTTCAAGCCACTCGCATGATTATCTACGCCTTTTACTATTGGAAACTTATGATGCTTTCAACATTTTTGATTTAAAAATAACGCAAAAATCTTTGATTGCCACGTCGCGTAAATTTTGTTTTAACATTAGTATCTGTAGAAGGACTTGTACAACCTTTGCAAGGTGATAATCTCTCCACCTCTTTTAGCAAATCTTCAGGGTTAGATATACTGGATACATTTAATTTAAAGCCATTTTTTCTGAATCTGCGACAAATGCACTGGCAAATAATGTCCATGGTTAAATAATGATTTATTGCCAGCTGTTTATAACAAACAAACCTAGGTTTAGCGCTTTTAAATCGAGTAGGCAACTGCACAAATTGAACTTTATTATCCTCACATTATGCAATATTTTGAAGAGTTTACGAAAGAGCCCCTGTAAAACTAGCAGGATGTCTTTCTTATACAAGCAGTATTTTTAAACAAAATATAAAAAAATAACAAATGTCGGGCTTTGCAGAAAATGTATTTTTTCTATAAATTAATTACAAAAATAAATACAATATATTTATGAATACACTACACTTTATATAATCTAATATTTTTAAAAAGTTTATGGTACGCTTTTTTTGAGACCATTATGTATTTTTTTAAGTTTAATTTCGGGCCTTTTTTGTAAATGATGCAAGTTATCACAAAAGAGTACACAGTATTGTTTTAAATATTTTGCAGACTCGCTATTTCTAAAAGAAAAGAAAATTAAGAATTGTAGTTTTTGAGAAAATACACTTTTTTAGGTAGCAAATACACATTACGTAATTTGTCAATTCCTTTTGGATGCATTGGAAGCGCAAGATTTTTTTACATAAAATTCTGTCAATTTTTAAAGATTATCACGTATATAATAAATGTGAATTCCACCAAAAAATAATTTTTTAAAACAAACATGAATTTTCATCAACGGAGTTTAATTTTCTCCCAAGAATGATTTTTACTAGCCAAGAGAAAAAAAGCATTTCAGCCAAATTGCAGAATTTTTAATCCAGAAAGGAAAATTAAAAACGGAGAACATAAGGAGTTATATTTATTCAAGCAAAATTTTTGAAATGTTTTAATAAGCATTACATTTTTAACTTAAACATTCATTAACTAGCAAAACGTATAATACCAGAATTTTCTACCAATTTCAGTTCAAAAATTGAACTCTTAAATTTTGGGAACAAAATATGATTTCCGAACCAAAAAAAAACTTTTTATGTAAAAACCACCAATTTTTAATCAAATAGTTAACATTTCAAAATAGCTCAAGTTTAAACAAAATAATACAATTTTTCAAATTATTTAACAAATAATCAGAAACGAATATTGACATCTGTGAACTAATTTTTTTCTTCTAAATGTATTCATGTAGATTTAAGTCGTTGAAGTACTGGCCGAAACTTACTGATTTTTGATTAAAGCGATGTATGAAATTTGATTACAATGCTTAGTTTTGAACTGTCAATATGGATCTAATCAGTCATAATCCATCAAACATCGGTCGTCAAAATCAGATCATTCTAGTGTACAATTTTTTGATGAAATAGAAAATCCGTAATCCTCGTAAAAGCGTTGCAGGTAAGTTAGCTTAAAGGTATTTTTCGATCTCTTCGAGTTTTTCGGCGCCTATGTTCAATACTCGAACCTTCCGTTGTATAATAATCATCTATAATAACACTGCAGGGAACGTCATTCTCTTCCTCAAGAGTCGTTTTTTTCACATCGTTGCTTATTACGTTTACTTTGGATCGTATTCCTTCTGAATGATCAGGATGTTTTTGAAATAGTGCACGAAAATTGGTCGTACCACGCTCTTTTTTATGCACCATTGCAAGGCCGTCACCATTTTCTTGTACTACCATAATTTGTGATCCGGTTGGCTGCATGCCGAAACGATACAGACCAGATTTTAAAAACAATTCTCGGTTGGGTGTGAAATTGTATACTACAAATTGAAGTACTCGGGTCTGATTTCTTTTGGGGATAATTCGGAATAATGGAAAATCTTGAACTTTAATACCAAGTGCTGAAGCATAGGGAGGCGTTGGAAGAGGAGGCGGGACAGGAGAAGACGGAGGTGGAGGAGGCGGGGGCCTGACATAATGAGATGACTCGGCAAAAGCAGTGTTCATGAAAGGATTAGGTGTCATGCTTTGGGATTGCTGGGAATGCTGCCCGCCAGGAGTAAAATAAGAAGGGAGGCCTTTAAAAATAAAACCATGAGGAAGATTTTTGAATTGTGAGCTCAAACCTGGAACAAGAAAGAGAAGATTAAATGTTTTTAATGTAAAACAATCGAAACGCAAATGGAGTCTGAACGTCATTTTCTTCAGAGGAAGATAATTGCTGAAAGAGTATAGGAATGCACAAATTATATTTGATGTCCTAATACGCTTTTAGAGAGATTTTTGCATTCTAACAGGGGCTAGTTTGGCCCCATAAATTAGATTTCAAGGTTTTCATAATTTTAACCTTGGGATGACTTTAAGCATGACCGGACGATGTAAAAATGACCTCTCATTCGGATTCAGCTATACCAAAAAAGTTTAGAAGTATAGGTATTAGGCTTAGTCCGGGTAATTTATTCAACTCGTTTTAAAATTCGTGCATACTCTTGTTATTATCAAATTTGTTATTCTGTATCTGAGTTTTTCATTTTTAATTACTGATCGCTCATGTAACTTATTTCTATAGCCTTTTTCAAAATTAATATTTGCAAGCCTAAATAAATTTAAATATTTTCACAAAATTGGTATTTATTCTAAAAGTATTTACATATAAAATTTAAACATCAATCTTTAATAAAAATAAATGACTTTTCGAGAATGAAGTTTAATTTTTAATCCAACAATTTTCAACTGTGATCAAAAATCTTTTATCAAAAAAATAAATTTGTCATAAGCTAGCTAAAATAGCATCCAAGCAATTTGATTTTTGATTAAAACCGATGAATTTCCGAGGATAAATGTAATAGTTAGATTTTCAGTTGAAAATTAATTTAAAAAAAAAATTTTTTTGCAAAAATTTGTTTCGATTTTCCACATGAGTTTTTAGCTCACCATAAGGTGTGGGTGCAAGTTGATGATTCAGGTTAATATATGTTGCAGGATTCGGAGGCATTAACGTATGGTGTCCATGATTTGCAGTAAAAACGGAGTTGTTCACATAAGTATAAGTTGGGGTCCACTTGTTATCTAGCCTTTTTGATGATTCTGTAAAAATACTGCTGATGTATACAAAAATTATTATTTCTGATCCGAACAAAGTAGATGTTGATCGAGAATCTACGTTTTCTAAGTATTTCAAAATTATTGTTACATTCTTAAATAATCGTCCAAATAGTTTTTTCGTTAGTGCTTTACAGCATAGCGTTACCATTACAGACTTAATTTGACTCTCGCTCTTTTATTGTTATTTCCAGGTTTCGCAACCGTAGAGCACAGTAGGCGCAAGTACCGAATTAAACGAGGTTTGTCTTAAAAGTATCCGACCTACGTTCATATCTTCGCACGGAGAGACTCAGGCGACCTATGGAGGGTACAATCGTCACCAGTAACTCCTAACCTTCTCTTCAGTATCCCGAGATATCGATAAAATGACTCAGTTCCCTCGCAGCGTGTATTTGTTTACATAGACTTTTTTGCCTTCTTCGCAATTCCCGAAACTGCTCACAGACAAACAAAAAAAACCTTCGATTAGAAATCGCGCAGGACAATCTGAAAATGATCAATAGTGATAAAAACTTTTTTAAATAGTTATTACTGGTAATAAAACATAGGTTTATGGTTATGGTCCTGAAACAGAGCAACCATCTTCGCAATGGAAGCTTTCATCCGAGCCTCGGCCGAAAAAAGCCCGTCAAAGTCGAAGCAACATCAAGTAAATATTGATTATTTTTTTCGATAATGAGGGCGCTGTGCATCCCAAATATGCTCCTACAGGCCAGAAATTAACAAAGAGTACTAAGTTGAAATTCTGAATAGATTGCGTGATGCAATCAGGAAAAAACGATCGCAACTCTGGGAAACCATACAGTCCCGATATAGCTCTCTGCTACTTTTAGCTGTTTCATCGGTTGAAAATTCCGCTTAAGGGACATCGATTTCAAGAGTCCTTTAATAAGTGGAAACATCGATATAAGCGTCTAGTTCAATCAAATGGGGACTACCTTAAAGGATGCCACCCCCCGGATGAAGAAGAATAAATCAAGCGCCGAGAGATCGAGGTAGGTCGGATACTTTTGGGACAGCCCTCGTACATTGAGATTGTAGGGTCTTTAGTTATTTCAAGAGCTTCATGGAATTTATAAATTACACGTCAGCTTTCGATTCAGAGTCTTGAACTATAAATATTGCCAATTTTTTTAATGCATTAGCATTTTAAATAAATAATGTCTGCCATATTTGATACGTCATTTTAACTTTGAAGAATCCAAGAAAAGATTAGAAATCAGCGATTTCAAAAACCTAACTAACACCAATTTCATACAAATCCAAATATTTAAACTATTCGACGTCCACTATGCTGGAATCAACATTTGGAATTTTAAAAATCCAACATTATATTTGGATTCAGAGAACCCAAAAACACTGACTCTGCAAATATCATATGATTCTGAAATGTTTTTTCTCGAAAACGTTCTTGACACGGTATGTTCTTTTTCGGCCAATTGTGAAGGGATTGATTTTGTAATATTTTTAGCAAAGCAGCTTTTATGAACGGAATGAAATAATATTTCAGATGCAAAAATAAAATTGTCAAATTTATATATTTATTCAAAGAAAAAAAATTTGTCTTGAAAACATAACTTTTTAAACCAAAAGTGTAATATTTCATGAAACCAAAAGATGAATAATCTTTAAAAATCAAATTCATTTATAAAAAAAATTAATTCAAAAATAATGTTTAATACAAAAAGTAGACTCTACACTAATAAAATAGACCTTTAATAACAAATAAATTTAACAAATTAGTTCAGCACTTACTAGCGCTGTGGATTTCTGAATTAGGAAAAAATAAATTTCAAAAATATATAAAACTTCTATCTAGATGATGCAACTTCTAGAAAAACAAATAAATTTTTTAATTTAAAAAAATTTAAAATCAACAACAATCATTTAATTTTCAACATTTGAAAACAATTTTCGACAAACAGTTTAATTTATGACTAAAAAGTATGACTCTGTAAAAAAATTGTTGTCTCGTAGCCAAAATAATGGTTTGTTCGCTCGCAAAGTATAATTGTTTAATAAAAATTCCTTGCTTTTACAGTAAAAATGACACTTGATCGTGATAAGTTGCCTACCAGTGTGAACTTGGGATCACTTGGGACACTTAGCAATAGTGAAAAAAGACATTTTTTTTGTTTAATATTACTGCTAAGATAGTTCGTATAGCATAAGAAGAAGAAACGATTCTGTTTTGGCCGTAAATGCTAATAAGAGGCATTTTTTTATATCATTTGTTAAAAAAAAATATAAAAAGTATCAACGGACAAATTTTCATGATCAAGTGTCATTTTTACGGTAAATTTAAGGAACTTTGAAGTGCAATTATAGTTCGCAAAAAAACAATCCATTATTTTGGCTATTTGTAAATATAATTTGTTTATAGCAATCACCCTAACAAGTCAAAAACACAAGTCCGACACCAATGCTGATGTTAAAAAATTTATTGGATTTGTTATAAACAAATAAGTGAATGAAAATGGTTTCTTGGGGATTAGCAGCCATTTGTCACTTTATTCGCACTAAATTCGAACAACTTATGAAAGAAAAAGTGTTTTTTGTTGAAGTAATAAAAGTTAATAAATAATTTCTAATTTTAAAAGTAAATAGCAATTGTTTGAACAAAATTTTATCAATTTATGTATTTATAAATAAAGTTCCTCTTTTTCACTGAATCAACAGCTGTCTATTTAGCAATTATTTTTTGCATGAATCAATAAAATTTGTTAATTATTTCCCCTAACTTAATTAACAAATTCAATATTTGGATATTTTTCAACTCTGATCATTTTATCGCAGTAGATTAATTTCAAAATAATCAGATTGTATCCGTTAATAAATTATCCATTTTTATCAACTTATTGCGGGAAATTATTGCTTGGTAATTTTAATTATATTTCACAAGAAAATTGTTTAGTTTACAAACGCATTAGCCGCAATATATTTGCTTACGACATTGTGAATAAAAATAAAAATAGTAGATCTTTATCGAATTATAAAAAAAAGTTTAAAAATGTGCTTTTAGCAGTTGACTACCAAAAAACCAAGCCTAAATGCTAAAAAATAGCCAAATAAGGCATTTGTTAATTAAGTTTGGTCAAACAATTATCAAGTCTTGTCGAGTCATAGCAAAAAAATCATTGCTAAATAACTAAAAAGGAGCTATTTTTTGGATTTTTTTCAGCATGCTATGGTAGATATGGATATAAAAATTATTAGGTGTAATAAATAAGGTCTTAACAAAAACAAAAAAATTATTTATCTTTTCCAAGTTTTGTGTACAAAATCCGTTGCTAAACGTAACGCTATAATTTGGAGGCAGGTCGGCTCCCACACGATATCTCAGCAACGGCTTATCGGAAACAAAAAAAAATCAAATTGCTTTAGATTAACAATTTTAACTTAAAAGTGGTCTATACTGTGTTTTTTTGTGTGTAGAATATGTGGTCTAAATTACAGAAAGATCGGCTAACTAGTTCCGGAGAAATCGTGTGGGGCGTCCGAAAGAACGTTGTTTTGAGAAAATCGCAAAACAGAGGGGATTAGTGCAGATGGGCCGGGCGAGCGCGTGTGACGCTCAGGTACGCGCGGTTAGGTCGTAAAGTTTGGGTTTAGGAAAAATACATTTTTAAACAAAGGAAAGAATTTTCTGCCAAAATTTGTTTAAATTTTCAACAAAAAGTGCATGTATTTTCGACTCACCGGGGACTGGTACAGATTGATGAAACGGGTTATTATATTCTGCAGGACTCGGAGGCCTAAAAGTACGGTGTCTAAGATCCTCTTCATATAACGGTGCTTCAGAATCATAATTATTTAATAGGGATTCTACATCCTGTGGAGTCACAATCTCATTATTTGGAGTAGAAGGTAGGCTCCAGTCGCTTTTTTGCCTTTTGGTTGAATCTGTAAAAAGATTGCTGATATATGAACACGTTTCAAATATATGTTTAAACATTCTAAAACTGGACTTAAGAAGTACAATTTGACGTTACGTCGATACATACCCTAACGGACCGAAGGACCCGAAAGGATCTTCTACAAAGTACCTTTAAAGGCCCCACTGACTTTCCCTTCGGCAAGATCAACTTTTAAATTGTTGAAATTCGGATCCTACGATCCGAAATAAATGTAAATAAATATATGAGATAATTAAATTATCGGGAAAAATGAAGCCAATATTTTAAATTAGCAAGTAGATTGTAAAAATCTCTTCTCCTAACCTCAATGACACTGCTTGACTGCTCTCACTTGCATCGCAGTTTTGTTGTCTGCGGTTTCCATTGTATACCTGTAATACCTGTCATTTACATGGGCCAAAGGCGGCTTCAAGTGCATCTTCTTTTAGCAGAAGTATATAAGCGTCCCGTCAGTAACTTTAAGAATTTTGTCTGGATGCTAGCTCCACGCAGTGGAAACTGCAGACAACAAAACTGCGATGCAAGTGAGAGCAGTCAAGCAGTGTCATTCTGGAATGTTTTTTTGCGAAAAGGTTTTTGACATGATATGTTATTTTTCGCACCAGCACGACGTGAAATAATATTTTATATACAAGTTTAAAATTTATTTATTTATCGTAAGAAAGAGTCAATCGGCTATAAAATCTGATTGTTTAACATAAAAGTATAATGCATAGTTAATATTAAAAAAAATGAGATTTGTTACAAAAAAACTAATCTGTTAGGCTAACAGAGGAATGGTCTTTGCCAAAATTAAATTTTCTTTCTAAACATATTGATTTTGGAAAAAAAGTTTAATGACATAATTAGACTTTCAACTATTGAGATAAACCTTGACTAAAAACAATTTCCACAAAGTTGTTTAACTTTTAATCACGCTGTTGAATTTTCAATTAGGAAAAAATAATTTTCAACAAAATATTCAACTTTTAAACAAAGAAACGAATTTGCAACTAAAAATGTGAATCTTCAACAAAAAATAAATGTCATAACAAACAGTTGTATTTTTATTCAAGAAAAATGCAATTTTTACTCAATTGTTTTTAAATTATACTTGTTTAATTTTTTAAAAAAATTTCAAAAAAGCTGGTTGAATTTTGACTAAAAAGGTTACGGTTAATAGTTTCTCGCGTTTCGCGCTCGATAATGAGTTGTCTCGCGCCTGATATCTAATTTTAAAAATGAATTAACGACCTTTATGTATAATTATTTATTTTTAAATTTTTTCTTTAAAGAATGTTGTCTAACAATTTATACCCATAGGAGAGCTATGGCTACAGAAGAAGCTACAGAAAAATTAACTTTTGAAATTCGAAACAGGTAGAGTTGTAGAGAATGTTTTCCCGAAAAAAATAAGTCGTCATTTATCAAACTAGAATTATTTTCCTAAAATTGGTCAAAAACGGTAGTCACAAGAAATTGAGTTGCAATAACTATAGGTAAAATTATTGTTTTTTAGTTGGAATCATATCAGTTACAATATTTTGATTCCTAAAAGCATAGAGAAAATACTTTTTCAGAGATTTGACTTCTGCCACGACAAACACCTTATAGAAAATAGTTTTCGAATAAAAAATTCAAGCCAAAAACAATAATTTTCAACTTAAAAGAATAATCTTCTGCAATTTTTTTTTACAACACAGTTAAATTCTCAAACAAAAAGGTTTAACAAGTTTTACTTTAAATTATAATTCTGATCTATAATTATATTTACCAATACAATTGAGGATTAGCGCCACAGATAAGAGCAAAGTATAGACCACCTTCATCTTTTCGAATTTAAGGCAACACTGCTCAATTCAATTAGGAACAATTTGGTTCACAACTAAACTAATTAGAATTTTCTTGCTTCATCAGATTGTAAACTGTGTACTGTCGTTCTCTTTTTGTTTAAGAGCTTCAAATTTGTCCTTGTGTAGCGCCAACATTCCATAAGAGTCAATATTTTTTCAATCTTCCGCGTTTCAGATAAACTGCTTTTTAGACGGCAATTTTGTACAGTGTCTACTATAAGTGATAAATCATCACCGTTCTCTAAAATTATTCAGCCAGCGGATGATATTTATTTCCTGTTGAATGTCCCAAAAAATATGCTTATAATGAGTAATTTACTCTGTAAAATAGGCCAGTCAGAGTTTTAATAAGAAAGTTAATCTTCCACCAAAAAGTTCAATTTTCAAATTAGCAAAAGAAAATCTAAATGAAAATGCAGCGTTGCCGTTTTAACCAAAGAAAAAAATGCCCGGTTTTTTTCCTCTTTAAAAATATTTTTCACGGTCAATGAAATTTAAAAAATCAAAAACTGAAAATACATATTGTTCAGTTTAAAGTAATAAAAACTGAGCGGCAAATGACAGCAATTGAAGGGAAACTCTTTATTTTAAAATTTTGAAAATTTAAGTTTAAACTTCATTTCATTAAAAAAATTATCAAATCATTTGCAGTCTATCGGGGCTCAAAAACGCTTCCTTCTTTAGACGGCAACGATCCCCCCATTTCATTCCAAATCCGAAAAAAGAAATTCCTAATTTTTTTTTTATTTAAGCGGATATCGGTTTTAAATTCAAGTTTCCCATGTGAAAAAATTTAGAATAATGTGACTTGAAATGATTAATATTGGTCAAGTAAAATACTTATTAGTGTTAGTTGATTAATTGTTAATTATTGAAACAAATGCAATTTGTTTAAGTAATTTTTTTTAGAAATTTTTTTCCTTAATTTTATCACTTTTTGTCTAGTGGAATATTGATTGAAATTGGTTTATTATTTTTAATGGTTAAAAAAAGTGGAATTTGTTTAAATAATTTTTCTACATTATCATCCTAATGAGAAGATATTTGTTTTATAGTTAAAATTTCACTTTGTCGGTTTTCATCAAATCTCCTCATGTTGAGACCTCCTGAGTCGGAAAAAATTATTTTACAAAGGTGTCTGCCTGTCTGTCTGTCTGTAGTCTGTAGTCTGTTGTCTGTAGTCTGTATTCTGTAGTCTGTAGTCTGTATTTTATAGTCTGTATACTGTAGGCACGATAAATTTCGAAAAATTGGTCTGATTATATTCTGCTGTGTCACACTTTTTTAAGGCCTAAAAAAAAGAAAAAGTTCATAAACGAGCTATTTTGGAACAATTTATCTGCATAACTTTTTCAGATAAAATTAAAATTATCAAAATTATAGCATTTTAAAAATCAACAAAAAAAAGAACATTTTAAGCCAAACAAGGCATGATATGAAAAACGACAAGTGAAGAAAAAGTTAAATTTTTTAAAGCCAAACAAGACTATCATGAAAATTTTTTGAATTTTGTCGAAAAGTTAAATATTTAAATTTTGTTCATACAAAAAATAACAAAAAATAAAAAATTCCATTTTACGGTCAATCTATTCAAGAATCGAAAAAAATGAATTTTCTAAAATTGCGCCTCACAAACGTTGCTCTTCCAAAGAATAAGAAAAAAATTATTCAAATTTGTCACGAATAATTTTTTGTGCGACATATAGATTTTGTTTTAATCGTGAAAAATTAAATTTAAAATTAAAAAATTAAATTTATGGAAAAACGACACTAGGTCTGATCTAAAATAAACAGATTAAAGTTGTTGACGCCAAAAAGATCTATAAATTTTTGATAAAAAAAAAATAATTAATAAATTAAATTAGAAGATTAGATTAAATTTTTTTTAATTTGTAGAAAATCTACAGAAGGGATGCACAAAATTTAAAGACAAAAGTTGATTAACCAAAAAATATCTATAAGTTTGTTATAAACTACAATAATATTTTATTTACCAAAATTTTTGACCTAAATTACATCTACTTTGAGTATAAAGAAATTATATTTATGGCAATACCAATGCATATGATGAATGGTAATCATATAAGTTTATTGAAATGATATAAATTTTTCAGGATGGCAAAGAATAAAACTTGATGCAAAATGAGAAATAAATATTAAATTAACCATTAAAAATGAGATTTGTACTAATATAGTTAAACATTTACTGATAAAGTTGAACCTAATATAGAAAAATTCGCATTTTCGGCGAAGTCGCGTGTGAAGCACGAGAGCTTTAAATAAAGAGAATTCACAATAAACAAATGACAGTTTTAAGGGCGCTTCAGCTTATTACTATCGGACTAATGAAATATTTATTATCACTATTTCATTAATTTTAAATTATCTAAAATATTTCACTAAAGAAACATTATTAATTTAAATTTGAAATTTTGTTCTATTTATAAAAGATTCTAGTTAAAAGTATGACAAGACTAAAATTCCATTGTTTGAATGGTAATGATCAAGAAAAATGTAAAATTATTCAAGCGGAATATAATAATTGTTGACAAATTTAACAAATTGTATCAGATGAGAAAAATACATCAATGTGCATCACAGGCAATGAGATTCGAAAACAAATAGAAGAAAATTCGGTTGACATATCAACCATTTTTTTTTCTTCCACGGACCCTTTTGCATGTAACTTGAGTCCTAATACCACTGAAAACAATTTTCACAGTTAATTAAATTGTCTTCCTTTAAATTAACATTTTTTTGCTATTTTCAGCTCTATACTAATTGAAACGAGAAAAATTTAGGAGGTGTAACCGCTGCCATAGAGAATAGTATCAGTTATAAACAAGATAGCGAAAGTTAGGATGGTAAGGAGAAAGGAAAATGAAGTGGCGGTTGTGGAATTGGAGAGCTGGGAAGAAAAATTGGCGATAATGCGTGACCAAAGTAGGATAAAGGACAAGAAGGTTTCAATCGATCAAGACTTGACGAAGAAAGAAAGGGATGTGCAGAGAATGCTAAACCACAGGCCAAGAAGAAGAGGAGTGAAGGGAAGGCAGCAAAGGTAGGGGATCGGAAAATATAAAAAGAAGAAAAAATGTGGGTATGGGATGAGAAGAAGGAAGTTCAGGGTAATTTGTTTCTTAGAAAGTAGGGAGATGGGAGTAAATTAGGACGGAGGAGTGTTAAAGGTGCTGTACTCGCACGTAGCAGAGGTGAAGAAGAAAGACGAGGATTTCTTGAGGTATATCCGGGAATTTTATATGGTAGGATTGATAGAGACTTGGATAGGGAGAAACGAATGGGATAGTTTAGAGCCAAAGTTGCAAAGGGTCTAGGTTTTGAGGCTACATGAGGAGGTCAGAGTAAAGATGAAAAGAAGGGCGAGTGGATGAATTATAACAGGAGTTAGGGATGAATTAGAGGAAGAGGTTCATGGAGAGAAAGAGGGACAGGGAATCAAAATGAGGGCAGCGGAGATAGAAACGGTAACATAAAAGTTTGTGACTGTGTAAAATAAGAACGGGATGTAAAAGGTTAAAGAAAGGGTGAAAGACGTACTAGGAGAGAGGGATGAGGGTGCTGTATTACCAGAGAAGCACTTTATAGCGATAATTGAGGGGGGAAAGGAGGACTGTACCGGAAAGAGGAGAACTTCGAAAGAAAATCGAAGGATAAGCTATTAAATAAAGAGGGAGAAATTCCAGGAGGCTGGATGGAGGACAGAGGATGAGCTGTTTGCGAATGGTATGGTAAAAGGGGACAAAGAGGGAGAATGCGCGTATGTGACTAAGATAGGGGTATCTGTGATAGACTATGTGATAATGATTATGCAAGGGTGGGAGGAGATAAAGAAACTCGCAGTGGAATTGGACCATCAGCCTTTAAGTTCGTATATAAAGGGGGAGGTTAGCGGAAGGCAGGGTGGGGAAGAAGGTTTGTTAGAGGAGAGGGTGCCATGGACGAGAGAAGCAATAGAGAAGTATCAGGAGTAGTTGGGAAACGTTAGCTTTAAGGGGAGTCGGTGGAAGAGATATGGGAGAATCTGAAAGATAAAGTAAAAGGGTGTGTGAAAAAGTAGAAAGAAGAAGAAAGGATTGGTGAAGCCAGGGTGAGATAGGGAATGCAAAAAGATAAAGAGAAAGGTGAAATGCAAGTACAGAGAGTGGAAGAAAGAAAACGAAAAAAGGGATGAGTAAGTAGAAACGTGGAAGGAGTTTAGGATAATGTGTAATAAGAAAGAGCAGGAAAAGGAAAAAGAGCTGGAAGATGAGTTAAGAAATGCTAAGACAGAAGGGCTCGTGTGGAAGATAGTGTGGAAGGTATAGAAAACGTAGGGTTGGGATAAGTGAAAAGATAGGGAGTGACAAATGGAGGGAATTTTTTAAAGATTTATTTCAGGGATCAGGCACACGGAAGAGAGATGAGGGGATTAGAAGAACAAGGGAGCTAGATGAAGAGGAGCTGAATAACGAGGAGATAGAGAGGCAGATAGGAAAGTTGAAAAAGTCTGAGGCCGCAGGCCTGAAAAGGTAGAGAACGAAGGATGGCTGTTTGAGAAGGAGCGCAGCCGTTTGTTAAAAGCAACAGCATAGAGAGAGAGAGAAGGAAGCATGGGAGGAAAGAATAAGAGTTTCAGGGTTTAATCAGAACTATGTGTCTATTATGCAAAGTTAGAGAGCGCAATATTTGTGTGAGAAAGGAGAGCAAGGAAATCAGGAACTTATAGCGAGAATGAGATGCGGATGCATGGAGAGTTATAATAGGTTCTGGCTTTCTGAAGTGGAGAGGATATGTGAATTGTACGGGAAGTCGGATGCAAAAGTGAAACACTGGTTGGAAAGGTGTGAAGAGGCGTAAAGGAGTAGGTTAAGCATAGATGGATTGTTGAATGAAAGGGGGAAAAAGGGCAGTGGCATAGGTGAAGGGGGTTTTGGGTAAGATAGAGAAGAAGAGAAGCAGAAGAAAATTGTACATATTGTAAATAGTATATAATTATTAGGGATTAGCTGCGAAGGCAGAGTTTAACAAGGCGAGGCAAAGCGAGAAAATAGCGTCATGCGTGCGAGGCGAAAAAGTTGCGACATGAGTGCGAGGCGATGTGAGGCAAAGAAGGCAAGGTCGGCTTAGAGATAATTTGTACAGGGATGTTAGTTTTTAAAGAGTTAGTTGTAAGAAACTTCTTCAAAAATAGAAGTGTAAGCAAGTCCATTTTTTAAGGCCAGCAGGCTAAATAATAAACGTTTATCTATCTAACAAAAAAAAATTTTTATTCGGTCTCGGCAGATTTCTTGAGCCTACAGGTTATTTTGGGCCTCGTTTTTTCATTTCGCCCCACTGTGTGCTTACACGCTTATCAGTTGATATCGCATATAGATACATTTATTATACGCTAAAGGTAAATTCAGGTGTCTATAACACCGCTTCAAACAAATTTTTGGCTATTTTTTAGGTTTACAATTTTGGAGTTTTTAATTTTTCAAGCAAATTTTCAAATTTTGTATAATAATCTTGTAGAAAAAAAAACGTTTTTCTTCTTCTCACATTTTTTCATATCGTGGTTTATTTTTGAATTATGGAAATTCTACAACTATGGTAGTTTTTTGTTATCCAGAAAGTCATGGGAATAAATTATTTGTATTTTCCATAAATAAACAGTCGTATATATAAAACTTTTGAATTCTAAAAAAGTGCTCTCAAAAATTTCGAAAATGCTTTAACTTTTAGAATTTATTATCTGAAAAAGCTGGCTAACGAACTCTATCTTTTTTTGGTTCCTAAAACCTTGCGCGAAAGGAAAATCTAATCCGAAAATTATTTTTAAAATTATTATTTAGGGTAATGCGATGGGTGGTTTATTTCCAACCCACTTATCGAATGGCGGTTATGTTCCGTAAGAGATATATACGTATACTTCCACGTGGGTATCGATATACGTATATATGTCATCGAAAAATGAAAATGGAAATATAAACTTTAATAATTTTAAAATTAGCCCTGCAAAAGTTTATAGGATATTATTTAGAAAAAAAAGGAAGCTATAGGGACAAAGGAACTCAGAAGTGGTGTCTTAAAAATCACAACGGAAGTTATTTATCTGACATAAAGAAAAGGGAACAATCCGGTATTTATTCGTTGACAAAAGATAAACCCTAAACACTCACTCAAGTCGTTGCACTTATTTTATTTCTTTGAAGAAGAAGACACTGAGAGAGGTCAACTAAGCAATGGGCCCGATTGGAGCTGAGTCCACGTGGGGGATTAGGATTCCACATTGCTTGGCCTGCCGAAATACAAAAGAGATTTACCTTGCACATTTATTTTGGTATCCTTTTAGTAATTTGATAACGATTGCCTCTTTTTACAAACTCCAGGACAAATGAATCCAATGCAAGCGATGGCGATTGTGCTTCGCAACAAAAGCCTTCTCTCACGTGATCGCCGCTCCGAGACCAAGAACGAAAGTGAGAGATTTTGTGCAACGCGCCAAGACCGTCAACTGGAGGGTGCTCGGCTCTGGGCGCGTTCACAAAACCCAAGTCAGCGCGCAACTAACAGATAATTTAAGAACTGAAATATAATCTTTCGCTACATGGCAACAAGTATCCGTGACGATTTTCGCGAAACTTAATGTTAATCTAACAGACATTATCGAGACCAAAATATTTAATGTTAAATCTTTAAACCTACATCGATATTGAAACTTTCCAAACTTTAACCAAGGCGTGTCTAGTGGAGGGACTGTAAACTAAATATTCTCTAATTAAACTATGAACTACTTCCTTTACAAATAACGCAACTAAAATTATCAACGTAACTAATCATTAGCATAACTGCACTAAATATAGATTCAGAGCTTCGCGAAACCTTAAACGAAAGAGGTTTTATGAATTACAGAAAGTTTTCGGTTTCACTTTTGAGCGGAGAATTGAAATTTTACAACGTGAACGGAATATACTGCAACGTAAAATAACTAATAATTACTGCATAACTCTTATTTAGCGTATTATATTCTAATGCTGGAAATAATTCGCGTAACTTCGAGCGCGAAAGTTCAAATAGTATCAAAGTTAAACATCGGATTATACATGAATTGTCACGTAAAAAGGTTCCTTTACAATTAAATTATGACGTACAAACGTAAATACAAGTCTGACGCACGTTGCGTTACGCTAATGTGACAATTATCCCAAACTCGAGCTGACCAGGGCAGGCATGCGCATACGTTCCAATATACTTCCTACGTTTTGGAACTCGGCTTCATGAAGTCTTTCATTGATTCTAACTTACAATTTTTGATTACTCGATTGTCGCTCGTTAAAATGTCGAATCTCGAAATTCTGGTCCAGTTGATAGTCCATCCAATGACTGTTGAGGCCACCCTTGACAAATTTTCGATCGTTTGTAGCATGGTTCCCCCAGGGACGTCAATTATCGAGGCAATATAACGCAGCTCTGGTTTCAAGTGGCATTGACAAGGCCGAGTTCGTAAGATCAGAATAGTATAATTAGTCGTGGCTCTGTGGTGTTAAGTCTTATGAACTTCACATGAGAGAATTGCGAGCTGAAGACTGAATGAAGAATCCATGGTTCAGGTGTTTGAGGCCCGCTATCTTGTGTTGGGGTCGAGAAACAAAGCATAGAATGTCAGAGATAAGGATAGCAGTAGGTTTAAGGCCCGCCATCCAGTGTTCTGATTGGAAACTATAGACGTAGGATGTCAGGATTATAACTGGTGTCAATCCTTTGCCCTGGGCATTGATAAATTCTGCACAATCTTAGGAGTGACGACTTATCCCTTGCCTGGATGGTGTTGTTATCCTCGACATTTAACAAGTGGAGGTTAGTTCAATATGAACTCAAGCGCATACAGAAAAGTAAATGGCAAAGTAAGACAACTTTTTATGAATGCTCTTGGCCGGGATCACTTTTGTTCCTGGTCATTGTGGTTCTGGTCGGTTGGCGGCTGAAATTATTCGTAAAAGCCTAAAGTCACATGTAAGTTAAAATTTACTCTGTCACAATGAATAAGTCAAAAACGACAACGACGAGAGGTAGAGACTATCGCAAAACCAATTTTTTCGAATTCAGAGGATCTCGAAACGTGGAGCTTTTAAGAAATCCGCGATATTTAGTTTCTGAATAAAACTAAGGCCCTCTTATTGCGATAAGAATGATATAATTAATTTTTTTTTTTATCAATATTTGAATTTTAGATTTTTCAATAAAATTCAAACAATTGTTGTGATAATCTTGTTGCGCCTTCAAAAAGCAAAGTTTTATTTCACTTGACATTTTTTTTATATCGAGCGTTGTTTGTGATGAAGCAACACAAATTCATTATTTACATTGTGAATCAAATTGTTCCTTGATCGCATTAGGTAGTGCTATCATAGATTGAAAAAGATGATAGTTGTTCATACGCTGGTCTCACCTTCAGCGGTAATCTTCAGCGGTATTGATAAATATATATCTGTATATAGTACAAATACAATTTTAACGAAATTTGTTTAAACTTCACGCGATTCTAACATATACATTAAGAAGTCTCCCATATGTTTACATGTGCATATGGTCATTCCCAGATGTGCATATTTAAATCCAGATGTGCAGATTTGTCCTAGTAGACCTTGTAAAAGCGGATTTTCCGAAGCCAGTACATTTAAGCCCATAGTGACTGTTGCGGACACTAAGTCCGCTAGGGAAAATTTAAATTTTCAAATTAATTTATAATTTGACGTAGAACTTAACTTCGTATTATTTTTATGCACATTTATATTTGTATTCATCCAACCGTCAAAAAATCACAAATTAAAAACCCTATGTGGAAATGAAGCGTACAATATTACAGTTTGAGTCGCGGCAAACAACTTTTAATTCTTAATTTCTGGGGTTTGGAAGCCACGGACGGAAATCGTTAAAGTTATAGTCGAGTGTCGCTCCGTCCGTCATTTTTTTCCAGTGAGAAACAATGTTATAGAGACACTATATTCAAGAATATTGAGGTGCCAAACTACAAGTAACCCACGAAATAATACACATTAAAAATTTGATCGATTCTTTTTCGAGACGATTCCTGTGTTTCCTGAAGGTGAGGGAACGACGAGAAAATACTCGTTCTGCTGACACAGATGCAGCTGGTATGCACAGTAAATCGCCAGCCATTAAAGACAGCGTAGGGAAGAGCTTCTCGTTCTGACGCCACCATTCCAGTACATCTTCGTCTTCGTCAGTACATTCTCGACACAGGGAGAGTTCCATCTCTTTTTGCCATTCTCGATTAGAGAATTTTGAATTTCTAATAATCTGCTTCTTCTTAGTTTTTTTAATTCAGCGTACACATTGATTTTGACGCTCTCTTTTCGTGTTCGAAAATCTTCAAATGCAGGCGGATCTTTCACAAATTCTTCTCCTTCTTCAGTAATTTATATAATAAATGAATACTGTGTCCTTTATCATAATAATAAGAGTAATAGGAATATAAGTTGTAGGAAAAATTTAATTTAACCTAAAAACAAAGAGGTAATGCTTTGTTATAGTACGCTGTCCGCCAGAGATTTTCATATTTCTGTAATGAGGCGGCCACCATTTCTTTTCCCCAAGAAGTTTCGTTAAACATTTCGAATTAGTGCCTCAGGTCTAGAATTAGAACCGCACAGTAAACCCAGTTACTCTTTAAACAATCTTTCAATAACTTGTCTTTTGCAGCTGCCAGTGATGCAAGCATAGATCCATTAACCGTGCTAGATTCAGTCATATTCGTTAGTTCAGTTATTGACTCTTTTATTTTGTCTAGAAGCATACTGATTCCGAAGATTATTAAAGGGAAGGTGACGTACTTTTCGCCTCAAAGAACTTTAGTTTTAACTGTGAACTAACGAAGCTATTTAAAAACCCTTGACATGAGCAACCATTTGTGAATTCCACCTTATAGACATGTCGTCATTAGGTTGCAGCATCTATATCCCGATCATCTTACAAAAACTTTTCAGCTTAATCTGCCATTGTTCCGACCTCTTTAATACTTTTAAATGGTTTCTTAGTTTTATCAAAGGAAATACCATCTCTTTATCATCTTCGATGCTGTCATCCTCTTTTTTTCCTTCAGCAATTCCATCAAAATTGTCTTCATTTTCGCACTTAGAATGTCCATCTTCTGCATCGAAAGTCGGTATTAAATAGGGCAATTTCTTATGAAACTTGTGTTTGCAGCGGCATTATCCAAAGTGACACCTAAAAGCTTTTCTGTCATATCTTAAGAGTTAAGAGCATCATGGAAAATCTTTGCGACCTCTGGGCCTGAATGTGGACCATTCCCAGGAAGAAAAAAGATCTTCAGAGAATGCAGCTTTTTATCGTTGATGAAATGACCTGTTAACCCTAAATATGATCGGTTAGCCATATGCAATTTTTGATCGATTTCTCTGCAAGATATCCATAACAATCTTCTGCAATTCATTTAATCGACATTCAGATAAACATTTCAGCTGCATGCGCATAGGTACGTCAGGCTTCGGATTTAGGTAGTGAAAGGAACTTTGGGTGTCGTCATCGTCAAAAAAAGTATACGGGAGGTATTTCTTCGCTAGCCGGTTTACTATTTTTTTTGTTTGAAAGATTCTTCAACAAATACCTGAAATCGGAGTGAACTGATATAAAATATGTCTTAGTCGCCCGGTGTGTCGTTTAAAACGAGGAAACAAACTTTCTGTAGTCTGAAGGAAGTAAAATAATTTTAGAAATCGGTTTAAATTTTTGACATTATTTTTTATTTAAGAGTTTTTAAATTTCAAAAAAGGTAATTATTAGTTAAATAAGTATGGTAACCTTTTTATGTATACTGCTTCTGCTATTCGACAGCAATGCAAAATTGCAAATGAAAAATACATACTGCTTTTAACTTAGAATTTTCATTTTTAATTTTTAATTTTCGCATGCTGTTGCATTCACTCTGTTAAAAATAAAGGTCTTGAATACCTTAAAAAAATTTGGACTAGAAAACTAATTTTTTAAACATTTTTCTAAAACTTTTTTAGAAATGTATTAAGCTCAAAGCTTTTACTGAAAATAGCTCTCTCCGTTCGTAGCTTCAAATTTACTATTAATTTTTAACATTCTTTACATTTTAAAGGTTTAACTACGAATTAAAAAAATGTAAATTTTGAAAATTATAACAATTAAAGTACAATAATTACCTTATTATTTAGCTAAGTACACAACGGCCCCCTTAAACGACATGAAAATTTTGATCAAAAATAGAAGATGGTCCAAAAATATCGGCTCGGAAAATTGGTGAAACTTTGAAGGATTTCGAAGGAAAACGAGAATTTCTCGGCTCGATATGCATTACTACCGATCTCATAGTTCGTCAATTCTGGAGGCTCTTTGACAAATTAAAATTCTACTGGTTTGCAGAATTTTGTAGATCTCTGGTGAGGGTTCTCCCACATCACTTCGGATTCAGAATCTGAGAGAATGGGTTCCATCCAGACCATGAAAATGCTCTCATCAGGCTTTGTGCTATCCGGGTGATCTTGTTTGTAAAGATATTGGTCTGATGCCCAATCACAATCGTATTTTAGGTGGAGTGTCAAAAATGTCTGCGTTTTTGACTTTCGTCTTGTGGCGAATTATTTCATACTCATGCTTAGAAAGCTTTGCATCTTCAATTAATGCAATAGCCTCGTCATCAGTAAATATGATGACACTCCACTCCATATTATTTTCATCTGCATCATTAAAAATTCAACTTATTTTGTGCGCTTCTTTTGTTTTTTCAGCAGCTCTTAGTTTTTTAGGAACAGCTAATTAAATTCACCCTGATAACACTGGAAAAACGATATTCTAATTTTAAGAATTTCCAACTGAATTAAAGAATATTTTCAACTTAAAGAGGCGCCAAGAATATATTCCTAATCTAAGATGGAGGCACTCTTAGCTAAAGCATATATATTCTTGTCTTTCTGATGAAAGATATTTACTTATTCGTGTGATCTACTTACCACTTTCCTTTAAAGTAAAACATTTAATGCACACACTTACAAAAAAAAAACTGATCTAAAAGCACATGGCACGAAACATTAAAAGATATTATTGAACAGAGCAAGGCGCATTTTCCTTTGCGCTTTTTTTCTTTCTGAATAATATTTTCCTTTTAATATAATATTAATAATATATAATAATAATAATAAAAAACTCTACATCGGAATATTCATATCATATATATGTTAGTTTATATTAATATTCTTTGTTGATAAAGTTAAAAATTTATATCAGGTAACAAGAATATTTTAATGTGCGCTAACCCTTTTTCTTTAAACCTGAGGCCTGATGCCGCTGAGAAAAATGTTCACAGAGAATTAAACAAAAAAAATTGTTTGAGTCAACATTTTTTCTCAATTTGCAGCCTTATAAAAAGTTAAACAAATAAAAACTGAAAAATATACCTCAACAGATTTCTTGAGAACTTAATGCTAAATGTTTCAATGAAAAAAATGAAGATCGATAAAGGATTGTGACCTACAGCTTATTTTGAACATCGTTTTTTTATTTCGCCCAGCAACCATATTTAAATTAAAAATTAGTTAGTATTGAAACAAACTATTTCATTGAAACTAATTAAAATCAATTAGGATCGTATTTACTTTAAATGCGATACATTGGTAAAAGCTCATAATTCACATTGCAAAATGTCTGATTAAAACCAATTGATTTGTTATTGTCCTTGCTAAAAAAATTTACACTGGGGAAGAGAAATAACAGGTTTTTATAATTTAAGATTCTGTATATGTTATGCCAAGAAATTGCTTATTGCAAAATGAAGAATTATCAGATACAGCTAAAATTAAAAAGGAAAAGTGCGAAGTAGAAATCATCCGATACGAATAGCTTTTTTTGAATACATTGTTTTTTGTTTTTTCCTAAAATGGTACGTTATTGGCAGCCACCTAATTGTCCAAATCTGTAAACCGTACAATGTAAGCTCATGGGACAGGTAGACAATTAAGTGTGTTGATTAGCAGATTATCAGAATTCAGAATATTTAAGAAATTTATAATATTTCAAGAATTAAGGGAATTCCGGTTTCTGAATTTTAAAGGGATTGAGAGATTTTCACAAACTACAAAAATTGATGGAATTTAGAATATTCAGAAAATCTAAGTAATTCACGCAATAACACATATTCAAGGAAATTAGGAAATTCAACATATTCAAGAAAAACTCAGGATTTTTGGGAATTCATATATTTTAAGGGACTCCAAGGTATTTAGAGAATGTAGAGAATTCACGAAATTCAGAATAATCCAGGAATGTATAGAATTTTCGGCATATCAGTGCATTAACGGAATTAAACACAGTCATGAAATTAAAGGAATTGTAAAAGGACGCTATTGATAAGGTCAAAGACCTTAAACATCGAAGACCCACTACTGCTTGACTTGAGCGCACCGTCGTGCTTATTTTCGCATGCTTCCCGTTTCGAGTGAACTGTCGTAATGCCATTGCACAGTTACACATGAAGGCCGTTAGGGTTCAGTGCCTTATCGCAACACTTCTTTTTTCACGCCTGAGTGAGCATCGCGCATCCCCACGCAGCCTATTCGAGAGTCAATGGGCTTTCAGCGTATATTTTCTTCAAATTCGGCTACACTTTTTCTTGATCTGTGTATTAATCTATTCAACATTAAAACAAACAATTCGCACACATTTTTCACGGTCATTAAAATTGAAAAACTCGAATTCTGTGGCTAAGAAATTTTCCATTTAAAGTAATAACTTATAAAATGGAAATGGAGTAACACTTTCCAATTGGATAAAGAATTATTCTTATTATTTTTTGAGAATAATAATTTTAGCAAAAATTCGAACTATTTAGTCGTAAAGTAATTTTTTTGATCCAAATTCATATTTTCGGTTTAAAAACGTAAGTGTTTTGTAGAAAATTTCTATTTTTGGCTTGAAAATTTAACAATTTAGTAGGAAAGTAATTGATTTGATTTATAGAAAATTTATCAGCTTTTTTTGAACATACAGATTTACTAGAAAATTAAATTTTTTAATTGTAAAGCAAATGAATAAATTGTAGTCCAAAAAAAAATTTTCATCAAACAAAGTTAATTTTTCTACTAAAAAAGAGGAATTTTTGATTAAAAACATAAATTTCTTGCAAAAAAATTAATTATGAAGTTTTAAGTCCATTATTAAATGATTTCCCGTTTAATATTATTTTCAATTTAAGACAATTTAATTAAGAGAGAGACATTTTCTAAAGATTTATATTTTTTATTTTAAACAGAGAATTGTAGTCAAGAGGAATTATTAATAAGAGACTATATATTTTTTTATTTAAAAGGTGTATGTCACTGAAACGTCAAATATTATATATTTTGCATATCAATTTTAACAAATTAAGTAACTACATTTGCTTGCGCACTTATTTTTGTAATAAATTTTGCAACTCACTAGAATGAAATGTAAATATCCAAGGCGAATAAGGTTGACGCGCGTTATCTATAAGATAAGGACTGTAAGCTATATCAGATAATAATCTGATGAAGGAATATAAAATTAATTATGTTAATTGGAAGCTCAAGTCTTTATTAGTACATTAATTGTCTTTGCCTCTGCAATTACGAAAGATGAAAAGTGTTTCTTTTCTCGTCTTATACTCGACAGTTCTCCTAAATTCTATTGGTAAATATACTAAAATAATATAAATATAATCTTAAGCACAATTTGTAAGCTAAATGTAAATTAAAATTCGGAAAGTGTTTATATTGGTCCAGACTTGGTACCATATGTGCGCGTGCACATCTGGTACATTCCTGCGTAGGTATCTACAAATTCATAAAAGAACATTCTGCTTGCACATTTAAGCGCGCTCTGTTAAATCTGGCGCTTCGTGCTCAGATATTTATTCTTTTTATTTCGAATGCTTGAACGAAACTGTACCAAAAAAATGTTTTTTGGTTCGCAGTATTTATATGCTTCTTCATATGCTAAATTTTCTACTTAGATGAGTATAGTTAACTGTAGCTGAAGATTTTCTTTTAAATAAATGAAAAACTACAACACTTTTTTATACATTTTTCTCTATCTTGCGTTGTTATGCGCAGAATAAAATTGTTGTTTTCATATTATTATTTATGGATAAAGCCAAATATTCTACAAGTATTTTTAAAGGTTTTTTACGTATATCTCGCGTATTTTGTCGTAATATTGGAATCTTTTGTAGGATTTTCCAAAATCTATCATTTCTTTTTGAGAGTTTTTTTCGTATTTTGCATAAATGATGAGTATGTAATAAATTATTACAAATTTTTATTTATTTTTTAGGGTAATGACTTTTTCGATTTTTTAAGATAATGAAAAAAGCTTTTAAGATCATTTTGTAGGACTTTTAAACAGTAATTTCTTTCTTTTGACTTTTTTTTCACATTGTGCGTTATTTGGCTTAAAATGTTGATTTTCGGTTAATTTGATACATTTTGTAAAATCTATAACTCTGATAATTTTGTTTTTATCAAAAAAAAGAAAAAATATATTTATCATCCAACCAGTTGCGCTATGAACTGAGCTGTTAATTTTTTAACCAAATATTTAAATACTCCTCAAAATATTTTAAATTTTAACTAAAATTATAAATCTTTAACAAACCTTATTTTAATAATAAAGATAAACTTTAAGAAGAGTGATTCAATTCATCAAAAATTCAAAAAATGATTGCAATTTGAACAAAAATAAATAAAACCATAAACTTGAAAAACGTGTCACTATTAATAAAGAAGGATTTTTCATTAAGGATAGAATAGTAATTCCAAACAAACTGTTAAATTGTTAAATTACAAATATTAATTTTATACATAATGGTTGAATTATTGACCAAAAATATTAATTTCCGTCAAAACTTACTTTCGAAACAAATATTTTAATTATAAACTAAACACTGTAAATTCCTAAGCAAAACCATAATAGTTTAATTGGCAGTTGAAAAAAAGATATTTTTAATAAAAACAGAGAAATGAACAGAAAGACATATTAATTCTTAACCAAAAACAATCAATTCTAAACTAATAATGTAATAGTTGATTTTTTAGCAAAAAAATAAGTCTTCAGCAAATAATAGAATTTTTGACCTGAAAAAATGAGTTCTGTAATCAAAATTCAGTCTAAGACTGTCATAAAAACTTTTTAAATTTTTTGAAAAGATCGCAAATTCAAATTTTGATTACACAACAAAAATAATAAAAAAATAAAATATTCTGTTTCGTGGTCTTTCTATGCAAGTTCCAAAAAACATGGATTAAAATGCGTAGTTTTTGTTTTATTCATAATAAACCACATGAAAAGTAAAAAAAATTATTTTTTGGGGCAAAAGACACAAATTAAGAAAAAAAGTAAATGCATGAAAATTTATTTACTGACAAAAGAGCTTCAAATTCGTTATTAATCATTTTTTATGGAACGCACACTTTCCATTTTAAGCTTCGTTTTAATCTTTAAAAATAGCTTTAAAATTTTTTTTATTTTTCAAATAAAACATTAGTTTATTTATGGAAGGCCCAATGTTTAAATAATAAAAACAAGACAGTAAAAATACATCTACTTAAATACCAATGCATATCATAAATTGTGATAACATAAATTAATTTAAATGATACATTTCTCAGGGTAGCTGAGAATAAAATTTAGAGCAAAATAAGGAACAAAAATATTAAATTCATCATTATGAAGCAAATTCATACTTCATTTTGCAATAACTGAATTAGTAATTCCGGGCCGAGGTACATATATTTATATGTAAGCAGTAGCGTATAGTAAATAAATATACGTAGCATGTTGGAGGCTGGAGAACGCAGCTATAGACATTGGACACAGTCTAAGCCGTATAGTATACACGGAAAAAAATTCGGATGGAGGGGGAACCAAATACCATGGAACCAATGCGTGATGCTGTTGTTGATCATGCACGCGTTTATCGAAGGGCAGTCGGTCGAGCTCGGAAACATTCGGGTCTAGCTAGAAGAATGCATCGTCTCCCGCTTATTCCGAACTGCTGGCATACCAGCGTCGGACAGCACGAGCTCTTTCTTTATTATTACTCTAGTCCCGCATCCGTAATTCCATTTTTAAACCGATAGAGGTCCAGCCTACGCAGGCAACATTGGTTTCAGGGTATTTGGTAGCCCCCTCTACCCGGATTTTTTTCCACGTGTATATATTCGGGACGTATCCGTATGCAGCAACGTCACAGTATGCAGAGACGTGCATCAGGCCTTATAAAAAACGAAAGTACCAGCATGAGTCAGTTACAGTTCTTCTCTATTTTCGACGTTTTTTCAGTTCAAGCTATCTATATCAGTGTCTCAAACCAGAATTTTTTGTGTATAAGTGTGTGTACCCTTGTGACAGTGTTGTGCACTGGGAAACCCGAGCCTGCGATTTCCCACCTTTTGATCACTTTTGGACCCAAAATTAAGAACTATTAAGGATTTCAATTATTATGAAAAAAATATTATTCATTTTGAAAATCGAAACACGCATTAAGGAATTTATAAGAAGTTGTATGGGTGAAAAGAAATTGGAGGACACTTGCTTACTTAACTGGTATTACTTACAGGAGTACAGGTGTAAATCTTGGATATCATTGGATATTATTTTCACTTTTTCTAATGCAATCTAAAATTTATTTATTTGTTTAAAGGAAAGTAGTTTTTTAAATAGTCCTTTGTTTCTTCAGAAGAGAAAAATATGCTGAAAGAACATACACAACGAAAATCACACCTCTGTTTCTTGTTGCAGAATTAAGTTCACAATTTGAGTGCTTACCTAATGGTGAGCCTATTTCCGGGGTTCCTCGTGAGGAGCCTTCTCATAATCCTAGAAGGTCTTCTGCAGCAATACATCATGCTCTGAGTTCTCTTGTCAGATGGTTACACAGTTTGCCATCAATCATGCCACATATTAAATCAAAAGTAACTTCAAACGAAATAACCTGAAACTCAGTTATAAAAGTTCTTAGTTTAATTAATTAGTTCTTGTTGATTTGAATGTTCCGTTTGAGCTACTTTTTCAGTTTCTTTGGCAAATTAAATTTTGTTAGGTCGACAATAACTTACAGAGTGTCTGGATTATTATCGATGTTAGCATCTGCAGTTTCTTTTTCGTCACTTTCTTTAGTATCAGCATCTGCTTCTGCAGCACTTTCTTTACTTGTGTTCTAAATGGTTTACGTTCTTGGAAAAATTCTCATGAGCATAAAAGTATGCTCAAGAATATGCTCGACCTTTATGTGCTTTGAGAATTTAATGAGCATTTATGAGCATTCTGAATTCTGAATTCTCAAATAAAAGAATCAATTTTTTAATTAGAACAATCAATTAAAAAAAAATGAATCCTTAAAAAAAGAATTCAATATAAACCCAAAAGATGAATTTTCTATCAAAAGGAGACACAATTTCAATAAAATATATAAATTTTCAACTAAAAAATAAAAATTTAGAAACAAAACCTACACTGGGAAAGAGGTTGTACCACCAGCGCCATCATGCTATGGTAGTAAGTAGCTCGGAAAAAGCGTAGTGGCCGCGTAACTTTGTGCTGCCAGCGAGCGACTCATAGAGGTTAGCCAATACCGTCTCATACGCATGAATAACCCTCTGGCTAGCCGCGGTTGAAAAAGCACAGCCATTGCGCAATCTAAGAGCACGCTGACCATACGTGCCGTTTGTCCCCCTCCCGTTCTTTCTTAGTGCGGCTACCAAGCGGTTCACGCAGTCTATTCGCTATATGCATGTTTGGCGTAGCAACCACATTCGAAGCGCGCTGGCTATACAAACTGTCTCTCAGTGTAGAATAGTTTAATTTTAGGTAAGAAAAGTAAATTTGAATTATACGAAAAAACGAGTTTTTTCAAATGAGAGTAATTAATTTGTTACTAAAAATATAAAATTTCAAGCATAAATGGAATAGTTATAGTTACAGCTAAAAAATTAATTTTTAATCGCTGTGATGAATTTTCGTCGAAACATTTGAATTTTTGCCTAAATAGTTGATTTTTCAACCCAAAAAAAGAATTTTCTACATAAAAGAAACAAATTTTTACCACACGGTTTTTTCAAATTAGGAAAATTATCTTTGACGAAACAATTTAATTTTAAACCCAAAAACGAATTTTCTACGAAAAAATACAGATTAAAAAAAAAATAAATTTGCAACTAAAAAGATAAATTAACAAACCAAAATAGTTGAATATTTAGTTAGAAAAGTAAATATTTAAGTAAAAATAATAATTTTTCAGCAAAATTAATTAATTTTTAACTAAAAAGAAACAAATTATTGAGCTAAAGAAATTGATTTTTAGTCATAGTGATGAATTTTTAATCAAATAATAGAATTTTTAACCTAAGAGATAAATTATATGAAAAGATTGTGAACAAAAAATTGAATAGCTAAATTTTCTAAAAGGCAGAACATTTTTTAACGAAAAAGATTACATTGATTTCAAAGAATTTTAATTTTTTCACAAAAAATGCAATAGTATATGTCAATTTTCAACTAAAATGATAAATCTTCCACAACAGAAAAAAAAAAATTTTTAACGAAATGCATGAATTTGCAACTAAAAAGATAAATTTACTGCCAAAAATAAAATACTTTAATTTTCAACCAAAAGAGAAACTAATATTCAAAAACATAGTTGAATCTAGTGTCAAAAATTCTTGAAAATAAAATAAAGAATTTAACGATTAAATTTGGACAACCACCATAAAATATTTCCATTGCAATCTGAAAGAAAAATAATTTTCTTCTACTTCTTTCCCCCTTAAAAAAATTCGTTTTTATATTTGGAATAAGAATTAAAAAAGAGGAAAGAAAAATGAGAAGACAAAAAACCAAATTCCCTTAAATTTGAATTTGGTTGGTTGCCTTCTTATTTTTCTATCCTTTTTTAAAATTTTTTTTCCAAATGTAAAAACAAGTTTTTTAATTTGTTTTTAGGGGAAAAGAAGAAGAAGGAAAAAAATTTTTTCAGATTGGAATGGAAAGATTTTATGGTGGTTGTCTAAATTTGGTCGTTAAATTATTGATTTTATTTTCAGGAATTTTTTACATTGACTTGATTATTGGACGTCAAAAAGGGTTTTTAAATTTAATTTTAATCTAATTTAAATATCTTGACTTTAATTAGTTAAATCTTCAACCCCAGAAATTAATTTTTAATCAAAAAGATAAAGTTTTAACTGATTGGAGTACTTTTAAATCAAAAAAGGAGAGTTTTCATCAAATAATTAAATTCTCAGCTAAAACAGATAAATTTTGAACTAAAAATGCAATAATTGAATTTTCAGTATAAAACTGAATTTTAAATAAAAATAAAAGTTTATTTTCAACAAAATCGTATAATTTTCAAACAAGAAGATTAAAATTCTATCAAAAAAGATAAATTGTCGACAAAAAATGGAACAGTTACTCTAAATAAGAAAAAACTAATTTTTAACCAAAAAAGGATTTAAATTTTCAGTTAAAGTTATAAATTAATGTTTAACCAGAAAACATAATTTTCAAACAAATAATTAAATTTAGAACAAAAAAAGCTTTGTTAACTAAATTGATGCCGATTTCAAGCCAAAAAACCTCATTTAAAAAAAATTTGAACAAAATTGTTAAATCTTCAACTTTAAAAATGAATATTTAAACTAAAAAATAAGTATTTAACTAAAAATAGAATAGT
This sequence comes from Druon quercuslanigerum, assembly GCA_010014905.2. NCBI lineage: Eukaryota > Metazoa > Arthropoda > Insecta > Hymenoptera > Cynipidae > Druon > Druon quercuslanigerum. The sequence continues at coordinate 34,991 of JAAAKG020008441.1, forward strand.
ACATTTTCAGAAGAAAATGTAATTTTTTACAAAATAGTTTAATTTTCAATGGAAGAAAAGAATTTTCAACCGAAAAATATAAATTTTTAAAAGTTTTTTTGTATAATTTAAAAGGTATAGTATTTTTTCATAGTATTTTACTAAATAATGGAGATATTTTATAACTTCATTTTTATAACCTATTCCCTGAGGTCTAGCATGGTAGAAAATTATTGCAAAGTTTTTTAAATTACCAACTATTTACAAAAATTTTTTTGCAGTAATCAGTGTGTATTATATTAAAATAAAATTCAAAAATATTTATCTAAGTATTTTTATTTATATTTTTTTATATTAATACATAGAGAATACAGTTTTCATATATTCAAATTTACATAGTGGAAAAAAACCCAGAGGATTTTAAAGATTTTAATTTCATATGATTTCACAAAATTTTAAAAAATCTTTGAGTTAATTTAAAAGATGTACAGAACGCCTGGAAGTTCAGAAAAAATCAAGAAATATTTGGTAAATTTTCGGACGTTTTTGTTAGTTTTATAATATTTCCAGTCTATGTAAAAAGACTTAAATTCATAAAAACATTTTTAATTGACTAAAATTTTTCTTAAAGTTTTTAAAAATCAGTTGAGATTTACATATTATTTACAAAATACGCATTTAATTAAGTTTTAATTAGAATTCATTAATTTTGACATAATGGACATTTTTATAAGTTGAAATACTCTTATTTATAATAAAAAAGAAGAAAAGTATTTTTAAATCCTTTAAACTGCGCGCGAATAGCAACCAATCAGATGCCGCGTGTGACGCATGCGCAGTTGAGTGAAGAGCTTCCGTTGAGAGCATTGCTTAATTGGTATTCTGATTCTAATACTTGATTCCGAAATTCATCAATTAAACCAGTTGAACAGTATTACCTTCCAGAACACTTACATTTTCATCTATAATTGAGGGGCCGGATCGTATAAGGGTGTAAAAAATTTTCTCTAGACAAAAATTTGTAACTTTTTTAGTTTTCGAAATAAAATCAAAAAACTTACTTTTTTGAAAAACTTTATTTTAATCAGTTTTTCACTTCAACTCATGTTCAGTACTTCAGTTTTTGAAATTTTTCATTGAAAATTTTAGGCAATGTGCTTTAAGATATCCTTCGATTGACAATATGATAGGAATTCAAAACTGTTGTTTTCAAAATTATTATTAATTTTTTTCTGATGCTCGGCGCGAATCGAATACTTGTAACTTCCAGGGTTTCGTTTAGCGAGGAAATTTTGAGCAAGCAAATACTTCTTGCGACAAAAATTCGAATAAAGGTATAGTGAAGTTTTTTGGAAAGTTTCAGATCAAAATATTTAATAGTCTAGGAGTATTTACGATTTTAGTGAACGTCCGCGCTGGAGCTTTCGTGAGATATTCAACTTTATTAAGCTTAAAATTTAATTTAATGTGCACCGTCCAGAGCATAGTTAAGTACTAACTGATCTGTTTTATTTTTCAAATAGATTTAGGCAAAGTGTAAGAAAATTTGTGTATAGATTTGTTTCAAAATGCATGTTCAAGGTCACTTACGAGTTAAGCCGAATGTCGGTGTAAACATTAGGTGTACATTAAAGTATCCTCAACTTAAATCTGAAGAAACCGGAAAAATACATTCAAAAATAAATAAATCTATAAATATATTGTTAAATTATTTTTGTTTAACTGTTATTCACTAAAAAATTTCATAAGCTCATATTATAAGCAAAATTCATCATATTATAAGCAAAAATTGTCTCGAAAACTCCAGCGCTGACGTTCACTAAAATCATAACTACTCCTAAACTAATAAATATTTTGATCTGAAACTTTCCAAAAAACTCCATTATACCTTTCTCCAAATTTTTTTCGCGCAAAGTATTATCCAGCATGAAATTCCCTTGCTAAACGAAACGCTGGAAGTTACAAGTCTTTGATTCGCGCCGAGCATTAGAAAAAAATTCATAATAATTTTTGAAAGCACTGGTTTTGAATTCATGTCATATTGTAACCAATTTCGTGAATACTTTTTTATTTTCTTAAAGATACAAGTATGTCCTAAGAAAATCATTGTTTTTGGTTAAAAGAAAGGCATAAATTTGAATTTTTTATTCAGATTATAAAAAAAATCGACGCTAACAACGATGTAAGGTTACACGATTTGGAAATTTTTTATGATTGGGTTAGCAGCTCCTAACGGAGATTCCTTGATTTCTTCTTTGGTCATCTCCTTAACCTCTCCGCTAATCATGTTTATTTTCGCTCGTCTATAACCATAAGTATATATTCCACGAAGCATTGTATTATATCTCTCTACTATTGCAAAAACTTCATTATTGGTCGTTGAAAATACAGTTTGTCGTAAGCTTGTCGCAATCAGGGACTCCAGGATGTTACGTTTTCCTTTTACATAAACTTGTGCATCGCGAGGAAAAGTGTATCTTCGAACTTTAAATTGGCGGTTCGGATTTGAGTGCGGAATAAGCCGAACAGATCTAAGCTGTTCAGTGGTAAGATCCCTCAGGCGGGAAGAAGAACGAGTGGCAGGAGGAGACCTGGACCTGGCACGAAGAGACGATTCGGCAGGCGGAGACCTTACCGGAGAACCCGGTGGATGAAGTCTAGCAGGAGATGAACTGTCCGGATTATTAGACGGCTCGTCACGTGGCACACCCGGAATAGGGTTGCCATTAGGCAAACAATCAAAATGTGAACTTAAATCTGAAACAAGAAACATGGGATTCAACTTGAAAGAAGCTTTCAAAAAAATACTCAAATAACATTAAACCCTTTTTTGCTTAAATGCGTTCATTATTATAGTATGAAATTTTTTCTTTGAATGATAGTGTGTCTTTTCAGTTTAAAATTCAGTTTATTAACCAACAATTCAATAACTTCATTTTTTTGGTTGCACAAAGAGCTATTTTTAAACATCTAAAAATAAATCAAATACCAAGTTTAAAATTCTTTCACATTAGCAACTTTATTTGTGTTAATATAATTTTAAAACTTCTAATGTAAAGAATAGTGGATTTCCTTCAAAAGAAAATTTGCATTTTGGATTGCAAATCCTGTTTTCTGATGAAGTTTCCCCAAGGTGTTAACATATTTCGATCTTTTTGTTTGTATAACTAAATCATTTGCTTAAGTCAGATTTTTCAGTCCCTTCCTAATAAAAAACAGTAAGATTTTATTAGTCCCTTCGATACTCAAAATCGTTTTACGTAATTTGCGGATGACGACTTGGAAGTATACCATATGTGCACGCGCACATATGGTATGGACATTTTTCAGTCGACATTATTTCCTAAGACGCACTTTTTGGATTTTCCCGGAGTAAGAATATGTTCAATACGTACTGATTTTTTACAAACCTAAATAAAGTTTTCAAGAAAATAGCTATTGAAATGGAATGAGGATTAAATTGCACAAATTCTCACATATGTGTAGTTTAAAAAATATACTTAAAATTAGATATATATTTTACTATTATATTCACCAATGGAATTAAGAATAACCACAAATAACAAGATGAAAGTAGAAACAATCCTCATCTTTTTCAATTTAAAGAAATGTCAATTAAGTTATTAATACAGATTTGGACTGACAACTTATACAATGTATATTTCCGTTCTTCATCAAATTATGCAGCGCAGCTTAAATTTGTTATCGCGTAAGTATTGGGCGTCACCCTTGTTCTGCTCAAATATTTGCATTTCATTATATTTAATTCCAGAAGAAAAGAATAATTACTAAGTTCGTTAAAAATTATATAACAATTTACATCATCATTTATTTTTAAGAGCAAACCACCCATTAAATGGAAAATTAAAATATTGTCTACCCGACGAATAATTTAAATTTCTAATCTTTTACCGGACTTCTGGTTTACAATTTTTTTCGGAATGATTTAAAATTATAGTAATTTACTTTTGTCGAACTGTGAAGTTTCAAAATGTTAGGAAATCGGACATGCTACTGGGATTTTTTTTAATTGACTGCTTTTTAATCAGAATTAAAGTTCTTGTCCAGAAATCCTGTTTTATATTAAAAGTTCACTTATATTTGTTCGTTATTTATTTCATTATTTTGATTCGGAAAGAATTATAAAGAATATAGATCATTTTGAATTTGCCGCCAAATGTTTCCATGAAAAACTGTTGCAATAATTTATAAAATTATTTTTACAGTCGCTCAATATTCCGCGTAGTTTATTTCTCACATATTTAAATTCTCGTTCACCCCGTGGTTTGGAAAAGAGAATTTGGGAACAAATTCTAATTCCTAATTGGAACAGAGATATTGTATTAATTCCATTCTTCTAAATTAAAATTACTTTTTTTAAATTCTCAGAGAAGAGAATATAAGGAATTCACGATTAATCAGATAATGATAGGAATTCATGGAATTCAAGTAATTCAGGGAATGGAAAGAATTCAGCGAATGCAGGGAATTCCAGGAATTAAGCTAATTTAAGGAATTTATAAAAATCAGGTAATGAAACGATTTTATGCAATTCAAGTAATTCTGGGAATTCAGGGAATTAAGAAAATTTAAGAAATTCATGAAAATCTGATTATAAAAGGAATTCAGGGAATTCAAGTAATTCAGGGAATGCAGAAAAATCAAGAAATCGGAGAATTAATACAATTCAGGGAATTAAAAAATCAAATAATTCAAGGAATCCAAGGTATTTACCTGCCTGGAAGAATTGATCGAATTCAAGGAATTCAGGGAATTCCGGGAATTAAGATAATTTAAGGAATTCATGAAAATCAGGTAAATAAAGGAATACATGGAATTCAAGTAATTGAGGAAATTCAAGGAATTTAGAGAGTTCAAGTAATTCAAGAAAATTAGAGAATTCCCGGATTTAAGGGAATTTAAGTAATTCAGAGAATATAGGGAATTCAGGGTATTAAGAGAATATAAGGAATTCACGATTAAACAGATAATGATAGGAATTCATGGAATTCAAGTAATTCAGGGAATGGAAAGAATTCATGGAATGCAGAAAATTCCAGGAATTCTGCTTATTTAAGGAATTGATAAAAATCAGGTAATGAAAGGAATTCATGGAATTCAAGTAACTCAGGGAATGCAAAAAAATAAATAATAAATAATAATAATAAATAAATAAATGCCTGGAAGAATTGTTTGAATTCAAGGAATACAGGGAATTCCGGAAATTAGGCGAATTTAAGGAATTCATGAAAATCAGGTAATGAAAGGAATTAATGGAATTTAAGTAATTTATGGAATTTAGGGAATTAGGAATATTTAAGGAATTCATGAAAATTAGATAATAAAAGGAGTTTAGGGAATTCCAGTAATTTAGGAAATGCAGAGCATTCAGGGAATCCAGGAAATTTAAAGAAAGCATTGAATTCAAAGGTTTCAATGTATTCATCGAACTCAAGAAAAAATTCAGAGAATTCAAGGCTTTCAGAGAATTCAGGGAATTCAGATAAGTCAAGGTATTCAGAGGATTTAAGGAATTCAGGCACTGGCATGAATTCAGGGAATTTCGGGAATTCAAACAAATCATGGAATTCAAAGAATTAAAGGTATCCGTCAATTTTTTCAGAGAATTCAAAGAATTCAGATAATTCAAGGGATAGAAAAAATTCAAGTAATTGAGGGAATGCCGGAAATTTAAGAAAATTGTAGAATTCACGAAATGTAGGGAATTTAAAAATTAAGATCATTCAAGGAATTCAAGGTATTTACCGAACTCTAAGAATTCAACGAATTAAGGGAATTCAAGTATTTCAGAGAATGTAGGGAATGCAGAAAATTCAAGAAATCAGAGAATTCATGGAATTAAGGAAATTTAAGAAATTTATTAATATCAGATAATAAAAAGAATTCAGGGAATGCAGAGAATTCAGGAAATTTAGGAAATTAAAAAAGTAGATAATTTAAGGAATTCAAGGTATTTGCCGACCTCAAAGAATTGAGCGATTTCAAGAAATACAGGGAAATCCGGGAATTAAGCGCATTTAAGGAATTAATGAAAATCAGGTAATACCAGCGTTGATGGTATTCAAGTAATTCAGGGAATTCAGGGAATTAGGAAAATTTAAGAAATTCATAAAAATCAGATAATAAAAGAAATTTAGGGAATTCAAAAAATTCAGGTAATAAAAGGAATTTATGAAATTCAAGTAATCAAGGGAATTCAGGAAATTAGGAAAATTCAGGAATTCATGAAAATTATATAATAAGAGGAGTACAGGGAATTCAAGTAATTCAGGGAACCCAGCAAATTCAAAGAAAGCATTGAATTCAAAGGATTCAAGGTATTCATTGAACTCATGAAAAAATTCAGAGAATTCAAGGCTTTCAGAAAATATTAGGGAATTCTTAGAATTCAAAAGAACACGAGAATTCAAAGAATTCAGAGAATTCAAGGGATTTAGAGAGTTCTTGTAATTTAGGGAATGTAGGAAATTCAAGAATTAAAAAAATTCATGGAATTCAGGGAATGCCGGAAATTCAAGAAAATTAGAGAATTAACGAATTTAAGAGAATTTAAGTAATTCAGGGAATATAGGGAATTCAGGGAAATTAGAGAATATAAGGAATTCACGATTAACCAGATAATGATGGGAATTCATGGAATTTAAGTAATTCAGGGAATGGAAAGAATTCAGGGAATGCAGGAAATTCCAGGATTAAGCTAATTTAAGGAATTGATAAAAATCAGGTAATGAAAGGAACGCATGGAATTCAAGTTATTCAGGGAATTCAGGGAATTAAGGATATTTAAGAAATTCATCAAAATTAGATAATAAAAGGAATTCAGATGATAAAAGTAATTCAGGAAATTCAAGTTATTCAGGGAATGCAAAAAAATCAATAAATCGGAGAATTAATGGAATTCAGGGAATTCCGGGAATGAAGCGAATTAATGGAATTCATGCATATTAGGCAAATAAAGGAATGCATGGAATTCAAGTAATTCAGGGAATTCAGGGAATTAAGAAAATTTAAGAAATCCATGGAAATCATATAATAAAAGGAATTCAGAGAATTCAAGTAATTCAGGGAATGCAGAAAAATCAAGAAATCGGAGAATTAATGGAATTCAGGGAATTAAAAAATCAAATAATTCAAGGAATTCAAGGTATTTACCTGCCTTGAAAAAAATTTTTGAATTCAAGAAATGCAGGGAATTCCGGAAATTAGGCAAATTTAAGGAATTTATGAAAATCAGGTAATGAAAAGAATTAATGAAATTCAATTAATTTAGGAAATTCAGGGAATTAGGAAAATTTAAGGAATTCATAAAAATTAGATAATAAAAGGAGTTTAGGGAATTCCGATAATTCAGGGAATGCAGCGCATTCAGGAAATCCAGGAAGTTCAAAGAAAGCATTGAATTTAAAAAATTCTAGGTATTCATCGAACTCAAGAAAAAATTCAGAGAATTCAAAGCTTTCAGAGAATTCAGGGAATTCAGATAATTCAAGGTATTCAGAGGATTGAAGGAATTCAGGTACTACAATGAATTCAGGGAATTTAAAGAAATCATGTAATTCAAAGAATTCAAGGTAATTATCGAACTCAAGAACAAATTAAAAAAGTTCAGAGAAGTTAAGTTTTTCAGAGAATTCAAAGAATTCAGATAATTTAAGGGATTGAAAAAATTTAAGTAATTCAGGGAATTACGGAAATTCAAGGAAATGAGAGAATTCACAGAATTTAGGGAATTTGAAAAATAAGATCATTCAAGGAATTCAAGGTATTTACCGAAATCTAAGAATTCAACGAATTAAGGGAATTCAAGTATTTTAAAGAATGTAGGGAATGCAGGGAATTAAAAGAATATAAGGAATTCATGAAAATCAGATAATGATCGGAATTCATGGAATTCAAGTAATTCAGGGAGTGCAAGGAATTTAGGGAATTCAAGCGATTCAAAGAATTCAAGGGATTCAAAGAATTAAAGAAATTCAGAGAAGTTAAGGAATTCAGAAAATTTTAAGAATTCAGAGATTTCAAGGAATTTAAGGAATTTTAGGGAACCTTAAGGCACTTCTTTAGGGAAAGGAATTCAAGGAATTCAAGTAATTAAGGGAAGCCGGGAATTCAGAGAATTAAGAGAATTTAAGGAATTCATAAAAATTAGATAATGAAAGGAATTCATGGAATTCAAGTAATTCAGGCAATGCAATGAATTCAGGGAATTAAGGAAATTCCAACAAATAATGGAATTCAAAGAATTCAAGGTATTCATGGAACTCAAGAACAAATTCAAAAAATTTAAAGAATTCAAGTTTTTCAGAGAATTCATGGAATTCAGTGAATCTCGGAGATTCAAGAAAATTAGAGAATTCACGGAATTCAGGGAATTTAAGAATAAGATCATTCAAGGACTTCAAGGTATTTACCGTAATTTAAGAATTTAACGAATTAAGGGAATTTAAGTAATTCAAAGAATGTAAAGAATTTAGGGAATTAAGAAAATATAAGGAATTCACGAATAATCAGATAATGATAGGGATTCATGGAATTTAAGTAATTCAGGGAATGGAAAGAATTCAGCGAATGCCGGGAATTTCAGGAATTAAGCTAATTTAAGGAATTTATAAAAATTAGGTAATGAAAGGAATTTATGCAATTCAAGTAATTCTGGGAATTCAGAGAATTAAGAAAATTTTAAAAATTCATGAAAATCTGATTTTCAAAAAATTCAGACAAGTCAAGTTTTTCAGAGAATTCAAAGAATTCAGATAATTCAAGGGATTGAAAAAATGTAAGTAATTCAGGAAATAACGGAAATTCAAGGAAATGAGAGAATTCACGGAATTTAGGAAATTTGAAAAATAAGACTATTCAAGGAATTCAAGGTATTTACCGAACTCTAAGAATTCAACGAATTAAGGGAATTCAAGTATTTTAAAGAATGTAGGGAATGCAGGGAATCAAAAGAATATAAGGAATTCATGAAAATCAGATAATGATAGGGATTCATGAAATTCAAGTAATTTCGGGAATAATAAGAATTCATGGAATTCAAGTAATTCAGGGTATGCAGGGAACTCAAGAACAAATTAAAAAATTCAGAGAATTCAAGGTTTCAAAAGAATGGAAGGAATTCAGATAGTTGAAGAGATTCAGAAAATTCAAGCCATTCTGGGAATTAAAAAAAATCAAGAAATCAGAGAATTCATGGAATGTAGGAAATTAAAAAAATCAGATAATTCTAGGAATTTAAGGTATTTAACTACCTCGAAGAATTGATCAAATTCTGTGAATTTAGCGAATTTAAGGAATTGATGAAAATTAGGCAAGCAATTATAGGAATTCATGGAATCCGAGTAACTCAGAGAATTCAGGGAATTAAGAAAATTTAGGAAATTCATAAAAATCAGATAATAAAAGGAATTCAGGGAATGCAAGTAATTCAGGGATTGCGGAAAATTTAGGAAATGTAAACAAAGCATTTAATTTAAAGAATTCAAGGTATTCATCAAACTTAAGAAAAAATTCAAAAAATTCAGAGAATACAAGAAATTTATAGAATTCAAGGGATTCAGAGAATTCAGGAATTTCAGATAATTCGAGGGATTCAGAGAATTGGAAGAATTCAGACAATTCAAGAAATTCAAAGAAATCAAGAAATTTATAGAATTCAAGGGATTCAGAGAATTCAGGAAATTCAGATAATTCGAGGAATTCAGAAAATTGGAAGAATTCAAAGAATTCAGGAAATTTAAAGAATTCAAGAAATTTGTAGAATTCAAGGGATTCAGAGAATTCAGGGAATTAGGAAAATTTCAGGACTTCATGAAAATCAGATAATAAAAGGAATTTAAGGAATTTAAGTAATTCAGCATTCGTTTTGCAGTTTAAAAAAAGGTTAGCAATTATCTTAAAAAAGAGAAGGAAAAAATTTCTCTTTTCGGCCAAAAATATAAAAGAAGAGATAACAATAAGAAGGCATGCACACAAATCCCCAGCCTTCTCTTTTTATTTCTTTCATATTTTTTATTCTTATTATTATCAAATCATGATACAAAAATAGTTGCTAAAAAATAATCAACAATGTTTCCGCACTTACACAGCACCATAATTAAGTCAAAAAAAAAAAGAATTCGAGCAGGCTGGAACAGCAACGAAATCGCGATGATATCTTCCTTACATCCGAGAAATAAGACTGGCTGAAGACTTGATTCGCGGGTGTCAGGGAGAGAGTATCGTGGTTCCGTTGCTGTTCCTGCCTGCTAAAATTTTTTTTTTCAACTAGATTTTTAATACAGTTTTCCAAAAAGTTTTCAAATGTTGAAGGATTTCATCTTATAGTAATGTATTTTCGTGCCATTTTGAAAATTTACAGAGATTTAAAGACATTTTAGAAAATTCAAAACATTTGAAAGAGTTTTAAGGAAATTTAAGGAATTTTAACGAATTTTCTAAAATATAAAGGTATCCATGATTGCATGAGATTTTTAATGATTTTCCGAGATTTCAGAAGATTTCAAAGTATATCGAAGCACAGATTTTTATAGGATTTCCTACGATTTTACTCATTTCAGTCCCTGACTAAAATCTAGTTATAAAGTAGTTATTCTTTACTGATTAATCAGTCAAGGTTTATAAGAAATTTTAAAAGATTTCAAAATATTTCGGGAGATTTCAAATTTTTTTTTTTATTTCAAAGGATTTTAAGAGAATTTAACATATTTTAACAAATTTAACAAGGTTTCAACGATTTTCATAGATTTTGTGTCATTAAGGTAGCTTTTAGAATGTTGCACAGTGGGAGGAAATGCATTTTTTTCGTTCAAAAATGTCCAGAGCTTTCACTGAAAGTATGGAAAAACGGACATTTTTAACATTACAATTTTTTACGCTTTAATAACTGATTAGGCAAACTTTATGTTGTCTTAAATACATGTTTAGGGATTCATAGTATATAAATAATTTGCTAAATTGTCCATTTATTTGTTATAAACAAATTTCATGAACAATTTAGCAAATAGTCTTATTATCGGTAAAGAAAATTTTATCTTTTCTAAAAGTGCTTCATATTAATGTAGGAATGATATATAATTACAAAAATAATATAAAAGTTTATAATAACAATTGTTATAAACAATTCTTATGTCAAAATATTAAAATTTCAGATTTTTTAAAATTATAATTTCCTTCAATAGCCAGAATGAATTCACGTATTTCTTAAAATAATAAATATTTAATAATATTTGATAAAATGTAACAATTTAAATTTTTACAAACAAATTAGATAAACAAATTCAAAATTTAGGCCCTTCCGCATGGAAAATTTTTTTTTTTTGCACTGAAAATGTTTTAAGCAATTGTTTTTGTTAACTTTT